>UCOK01017489.1:0-33087 GCA_900474325.1 Synergus umbraculus
TGTGGGATTTAAATAAGGAACTTTAAACTTTATAGGATATTTTATTGAGAAATTTCAAAAGATTTTTATGATTTTTAAAAGATTATGTAGAATTTACAAAGATTTCGAAGTTTTTCGTAAAATTTTAAGGGTTTTCAAAAAATATTTCTATAATTTATAAAATATTTTGTAATATTTTTAAGGATTTCAAGTTGATTTAAGTGATTTTTACGAAATTCAAGAGATTTTTAGGACATTAAAACGATTTTGTAGAATTTTATGGGATTTTAAAATATTTTGTGAAATTTTAAGGGATTTTAAAAGCTTTTAAGAGTTTTATGAGGTTTTAAGGAATTTGAAATATTATCCTGAAATTTTAAGGAATTTTATGAGATTTGTAATAATTTTAAGTGATTTCGAGAGATTTTTCTGGGAATTTTAAGAGATTTTAAAGTTTGTCATGGAATTTGAAAAGTTTACTTGGAACTTTTAGAGATTTTCACTAATTTTAACATGGATTTCAAGAGATTAATGATTTTGAAGGTTTTTATGTGGATTTTTAATGATTGTTAAGTGATTTTTACGAAATTCAAGAGATTTTTAGGATATTAAAACGATTTTGTGGCATTGTATGGAATTTTAGGATATTTCGTGAAATTTAAAGGAATTTTAAAAGCTTTTAAGAGTTTTATGAGGTTTTAAGGAATTTGAAATATTATCCAGAAATTTTAAGGAATTTTACGAGATTTCTAATAATTTTAAGTGGTTTTGAGAGATTTTTCTGATATTTAAATGATTTTGTGAGAATTTTAAAGGATTTCATGGAATTTGATAAGATGTCTATGTAATATTTATAAGGGATATAAAAGATATAAAGATATTTTAAATTTTACCGTAAAATTTTAAGAATTTTTTGGGGAATTTGAAGATTTAAAAATTTTTTTCATGGAATTTCAAAAGGTTATTAGGAATTTTTAGAGATTTTCATGAATTTTAATATGGATTTCAGAAGACTTATGAGTTTGAAAATTTCTCTGGAATTTGTAAGAATTTCAAGGGAGATAATCTCTAAAAATTTCTATTTTTAGAGTTTCACTAATTTTAACATAGATTTCCAGAGATTAATAATTTTGAAGGTTTTTGTGTGCATTTTTAGCGATTTTTAAGTGATTTTTACGAAATTGAAGAGATTTTTAGGATATTTCGCAAAATTTTAAGGGACTTTAAAAGGTTTGTAAGTATTTGACGAAGTTTTATGAGATTTCTAATAACTTTAAGTGATTTCGAGAGATTTTTCTAATATTTAAACGATTTGATGAGAATTTTAAAGGATTTCATGGAATTTGAAGCTATTCCTAATACTTTTAATGGATTTTAAAGGATATAAATGGGATTTGAAGTGTTATCATTGAATTTAAAAGAATCTCAAGAAGTTTTTGAAAATTTTAAGAGATTATAAAAATAAGATATAATAAATTATATAATATTGAATAAGAACGTAAATGCGCGTGCGGAGCGCGCGTTCGTTCTTGTATAGAGAAATAGAAAAAGAGTATAACTTAATGTCAAAGAAACGTGAACCTTCAGAAATTTGCATAATTTTAAATGTGAATTCGATCTCGGTTGATTCATTTAACTGTATTTATATATTTTTTGTGCTTTTTTTGTTGTTTTTTCTCGAAGCAAAGAATCTTTTCATGTTATCATTCATATTTTTGAATAAAATGTATTAATATTGGTTTATTTGATTTTTTATGAAGCAGGGAACCTTTTACTTTATCAGATCGAACAATCGAAACATCAATTTTACAAAAATGATAAAAGTACATAAAAATGGTAAAACTAAATATTTTGAAAAATCATTTGTTACTTCAAATGCATAAAAGATGACTAAAATACTTATACTGTTTGAAAACTATTGTATTTGAATATTTGTTTAAATATTATAGTATAATCCAAATAGCTGACACCCCTAATGCCTGACATTGACCGAATTATACTACTAAAGAAATTTGGAGTTTCAGTTTTGCTGCCTCTGCCCCGTTGTAAATAATTGTCTGACATAAATTGACCTAGACTACTTGGAACCCTTCTATGGCTGAGCAAACTTAGCTTATACTACTGAAAACCCTTTTTACCTGACTACAGTGGGATTATACTACTTTAAGTGCATTAAAAAAATTTATTATTTCATTTATAATACTTATAGTACTGAATAATTATTGTATTCGAATATTTGACTATTATAATGAAATCCGAATATTTGACACCTCTACTGTGTCTGACTTTAAAATACTTCTACTACTGATGACATTTTGAGTACCAAAATTGTTGCCTCCAACGAATTGTAAACAATTGTCTGACATAATTTGATTTATACTACTTGGAACCCTTCTACGACTGAGAAAACTTGGCGTATACTACTGAATACCCCTTTATGTCTGACTACAGTGTGATTATACTACTTTAAATGCATTAAAAAAAACTTTCATTTCATTTATAATACTTATAGTACTGGATAGTTATCCAGTACTATAAGTTATACTATTGCTTCGAATATTTGACTATTATAATGAAATCCGAATGTTTGACACCCCTAATATGTCTGACTTTAAACTACTTATACTACTGATGATATTTTAAATTACAACTTTGCTGCCTCCAACCAATTGTGAATAATTGTCTGGCATAATTAGACTTGTACTACTTGAAACGCCTTTATCACATTTTGAATTACAACTTTGCTTCTTCCAACCAATTGTAAATAATTGTCTGACATAATTTGTCTTATACTACTTGAAACCCCTTTATGACTAACTAAAGTTGGTTTATATTCTTTGAAGTGCAAATAACATAAATTACAATCAAATTTTTAATATTAATATATATTTAACCAATATTGATTGGATGTGGAACGTTTAAAAATATTTCTTTACGATTTTATCGCTCTCAATTTACTTTTCCACAGAGAAAGTTTAAAAAATTCATAATGAGATCGAGTTTAATACACCTTTTCTCTTATGTAATATAAAAGAAGAAAAGTGTAAAAATTTTAAAAGTATACATAAAGTATGAATGTAATAAAATTTCAAATGCTTACAGAATTTCCTTAATACAAAATATCTTTTAATTAAGAAATTTAAGCGAAAAAACATACAGGCTCTAAAAAGCGTTTTCTATATAGAATTTGTCCAAAAGAGTTCGACTCTTCTTTCAACTTTGCCCTTGATGTTTTTGATTAAAAATAAATATGAAATGAACATTTAGGAGAGTGTATTTAAAATTATATTTCAAACTTTATGTAACCTGCGACTACTTGAAACTTGTTTTAGAATGTAGTCAATAAATAATTAATATAATCAGTTCTCCTGCATTTCTATTAATCACTAAACTTCAATTACTTTGTATAGCTTGAATAAAACTTAAAGTAGTCTTTAAAAAAAGATTTTCTACGTCAGAAAACTGTCACACTGTTCAATTTGGAATAAAACTTGGTAAAATCCTATTTATCCCTTAAAATATAAAGTAAATTCAAATTAAATTTGAAAGTTTCTGGTTGTACCAGAAATTTGAAATTTTACGGATGAAGAGTGAACAATTCGGAAGCAGATAATCTTGAATGTTGATGTAGGAAGCTCATTAAGAATACATGGGGGATGACAGTGAGTGATCCTGTCCGATTGCTAGTGCTCCAAGAACAGACAATCAACTGAAAATATTTCCCAGAGGTACTTTAACGTCCAATGGAATACCGTGACCTGGAATGAAAAGTGTAAAATGCGATACCGCTGTGTGCACTGTGCACATGTTATTGCAGTGTCGCCGTATAGTGGAGAAACAAAGACGAGTCGCTTGATGGAAACACGTTCGGAAGCACTTTAAATTTTCCTATTTACATAAAAGTTTCAGGTCGAACAATAATTTATTTCATTTCACACGCTCAAGGACATAATCCTATTAACACTCTAACATACGTGAGACTTTCATTCATTTTCAATCTAACTTTATTACCAGGAATCAAGTTAGATATAGAATACCATAGAGACTCTTGAAAGAGATATTATTCTCTATTTATATTGTTTCACTTTATTCAAATATTCTATATTCTCAGTTATTACATTTATTCTTTCTTCTATATTAAAAGAGTGTTTACCCAAAGCAAATATAATATGTAATATTTTTCTAGAGTGCTTAACACACAGAGGCAGAGATAATCCAGAGAAATATGAAAAATGTTCAACTGAGCAATTTTAAAGTGGAAAATTTAAAGAATATTGATATTCTTACTGAAAATGCTAGCATATAGTAGAAAAACATTAATCCTAATTTTTATTTATTATAAAAACGAATATAAAGATTGTGTTGCTCATTTACATTGAAAATTGGATTTATTGCGCTAAAATGCATAAACAAGCGATAAATTCATTTTAAAAAAGCAATGTTATCCCGACTCTAATCCTACCTATTTTGAATAAACATTAACTGCAACTCGGTTTTATGTACGAACCAGGTATTTCCTGGAAAGTTGCGTACAGCAGAATGCGAGTCTCTGGGGCTGTATTTCATTCCGGAAGTGGCACTTGGCGCGTATATTTGAATAATATGGGTAGTGCAATGCGAAAAGGGCGGTAACGGGGCACCATGAGAAAAAACTGGATGTCATATAATCTTGCAAATATAAGACGAATAAAGCAAGAAACCTTGAAGATCATTTTTGTTTTATAGATCATCATCACGTTTTTAAATTCCCGAAAGCATTCTCTTATTACATGAAACAATTACATAAAAAAATTTAATGGCAAAGTTTCTTCACTGAGTTTTTATTCTTTAATAAAGCTTTTATACTTAAAAAAAAGCAAAGTGTAAATAATCCCATGTTATGACTCTAATAAACTGCAGGTAATTTCTTTCTCCACGGCTTTTATTGGCAATTCTAAAAGCTAGAGTATTCATTTCAAAGGTTTTATCTAATTATTTATTCTCTGTGAAGAATATAGTTGAGAGAATATAAATAGAATAGAATAGAATATAAAATAAATTAGTTTAATTATAAAGAACTCTGAAATATTTCAAATATTTCGTCTTTTTTCAGAGGTCTATAACTAAAGATTAATTTCGATACAAAAAGAGGTTGTTGTTTAATAGTTTTAGGCTTTGCAAAACATGATGTACACTTTTTAACTCATCTGTTATCCCTCACAGTCGTGACACAATCTGTCACCGCTAAATACGTGAAAAGTAACAAATTCTTGTGCTATACGTGAATATGCTTGCTTTTCCTATACAAAAATTCATGCGTCAGCGCCAGACCACTCGTCTCTCAAGAACGTTATCCTGAAGACTGACAAATTATGTCTGAAACTTCTGCGTGAAGCAAACTACCAGGGTGGCCATATGTCAGGAAATTCTTTGAGATTTTCGGGGTTTCTAAGGATTTCAAGAGATTTTCAATAATTTTCAAGGATTTTAAGATTTTTCTGGGAATTTAAAGAGATTACAACAGATTTGTAAAATAATTAAAAGAATTTGTGGAATTGTAAAGGAATTTATCAAATTTTGAACGATTTTTAAGAAAGTTTATGGAATTCAAAGAATTGTACGAAGTTTTAAAGTTCCTTATGAAATTTTAAAGAATTTAACGAGATTTTTATGAATTTTAATAGATTTTGTGAAATTGTAAGGAATTTTAAGAAGTTTTCAAAAATTTTAAGAGATTTTTACTCATTTTAAGAGATTAAAAAATTTTTGGAGGAATTATAAAGGATTCTAAGAGGTTTGTAAAAATTTGAAGCAATTTTGTCATTTTTAAAATTATTTTAAAGAATTTTAAATTCATGGAATTTTAATATTCATGGGATTTTAAGGAATTTAAAGGCATTTCTAGGAATTTCAAAACCTCTCAGCGAATTTTGAAGGATTACAGGAAATTTTAAGAGATTTTTATGAATTTTAAGGAATTTTAATGTTCTCATGAAATTTTAAAGGATTTCACGAGTTTTTTTATGATTTTAAAAAAACTTTGTAGAATTTTAGGGAAATTTAAGAAGTTTTCAAAAATTTTAAGAGATTTTTACTCATTTTAAGAGATTAAAAAATTTTTGGAGGAATTATAAAGGATTCTAAGAGGCTTGTAAAAATTTGAAGCAATTTTGTCATTTTTAAAATTATTTTAAAGTATTTTAAATTCATGGGATTTTAAGGAATTTAAAGGTATTTCTAGGAATTTCAAAACCACTCAGCGAATTTTGAAGGATTACAGGAAATTTTAAGAAATTTTTATGAAATTTAACGAATTTTAATGTTCTCATGAAATTTTAAAGGATTTCACGAGTTTTTTTTATGATTTTAAAAAAACTTTGTAGAATTTTAGGGAAATTTAAGAAGTTTTCAAAAATTTAAAGAGATTTTTACGTATTTTAAAAGATGTTAAAATTTTTCGAGGAATTATAAAGGATTCTAAGAGGTTTGTAAAAATTTGAAGAAATTTTGTCATTTTTAAACTTATTTTAAAGTATTTTAAATTCATGGAATTTTAAGGAATTTAAAAGTATTTCTAGAAATTTCAAAACCTTTCAGCGAATTTTGAAGGATTACAGGAAATTTTAAGAGATTTTTAGGAATTTTAAGAAATTTATAAGTTTTTCGTAGAATTTAAAGGATTTCAAATGATTTTGAAGAATTTTAAAAGAATTAGTGAATATTTAAGGAATTTCATGGAATATTAACAAATTTGAAGTGATTTCGTGGAATTTTAAGACAGTTCTCAGAATTTCAAGAAATTCCAAGAGATTTCCAAGGTTGTCGTTGTCGTGAAATTGAAAAATTGAATCTTGTGGGCTACCGAATCTTTCATAGCTAAAAAAACAGAGGGGGACATTTAACGTACTATTGATTTTAACCTTGAGGTCAATTTTCAAGGTCAATTGAAGATCAAGCCCATTTTTCTAATGGTCTGAACAATTTTTATTGTAAATTGAGTACTTTAAGAGATATTTCGACCGATAGATTAAAATGGGACACCCTATACATATATGTACACATAGAAGGATAGGAAAATATTCAAAATCAACTTTTTCTTTGCACTAATTTGTTTCATAAAAACTCATTCCACTCAGTTTTGCAGAATATTACTTTTTTTCAACCTTGATTTACAAAAGCAATTTGAGAATATACCCCGGGAGAAAGATATACAATCCTACTTAAAGAGATATGAGCGTACTTTGCCCATCTATTCTTTTAATCTATTCTACTGCATTTTTCCCTTAGTCTCTCTTAGAAAGGTATTTAAATTACTTTTATACGAAATTTTTGTCTGACAGGATGTTGCATTTAATGGAGGCAAGGGTTCGTGACGCTATACAGTGGTTGAGGAAACGAGAAGGTTTTTTTTCAAAGAACATTCAGACTCGAGCATAATTATGGTTTTTGTCAAAGATTATTCTTTTAAATAAAACTGCACTACTGAAAATGAAAGAAATGAAAATATGTAAATGTAGAAAACATTTTAAAATGATTGAGACTTATATTACTCCTTTAGTATTATTTTATACAGTCTGATAAATTATATCTTATACTCTATAAATAAACAGGGAAGAAAAGTTTTCTTTTAGTTTGATTAAATCAGGAATTTGTGGATGTTTTTCCGACAAATATTAGAAATTTGCACATGGACAACTTCCTCCCTTTCATGAAACTTCTCCACTTCACGAGTTTCCTCGGATAAATAAAATTAGCAAAAAATATATAAATATCGAATAAAATCCAAACTCGACATCCCTCCGAATTCGGGAATATGTTTTTATTGTTCTTTTTATCATCTGAGTCCTGTTGAGACAACGTTTCTTCCCTGAATTTTGCTCTCCAGGTCAACTTTATCCCATAGGAAACTCGTAGTCTCCCTATAATATAACATAACACGCTCGCAGGCTGAATGCTTCGTAAAAATGGTCATAAAACACGTATGTCACGTCCGGAAATAAAAACAAAGTAGCTCGCTCGTGCAAGATCACCTCACCCATTCCTCACCCATTCCTCGATATTCCTTGGTTTCCTTGTGGTCCTGTGAACAACGTTTCCCTTTTTCGAACCAACCTTAAAAGCCAAGGGTCATGAGTAATGAACGAGCACTGAAAATTCAGGATGAAACTGTAAAAGAAGTAATTCTCGTGTTACGTTACCTAACTCGTCATAAAATCTAAATTGACTGTTACTTCTGATTATTTTTTTAAGACACGCAAAGCTATTCGAGCTCAGCAGAAACACGACCAAGATGAAATGGATCTACACCGCAATCGCAAAAGAAAAATATCAGTAAATAATCCCCTTTCTTAAAATAAACTTTTTACGACCGTGGTGAGCCTTATAAATAAAAAAAAAAGGTGCAATGATTAAAATTTCCAGGGAAGAAAAAGGAACTAACAAATTAAAAGAATTTACTTTGAAGGAACTCAACGAGTTCAGAATCACTTAAGTTTCATTTTCTCTTTTGCTCAGAAGATTTCCGCGCTCAATTATTTACGATGCAGTCAGCAGGAAAAGGTTATCCCGACGACGGATTTTCCCACCGAATACGTGATCACAAAGTAGTACAGTCATACTCTATACAACTATATCTATATATAAGAAAGAGCTGAAAAAGAGGCGAAAAGGAATTGGAATCGAGGGAAAAATTAATTTCAACCGTACTTAAAGCATGGTGCTCAAATCCGCAGACTTTTTACGTGTAGCCTTCTTTTTTACGTATGTAATTTGTTACCCTCCCTTCCCATCTACCTAAGTCTTCATTCTTGTCTAAAATCTACAGATTTATTTTATTCCTTCTCGAAATCCTGCTTTTATATTAAATACCGAATAAAAATATAGGACGAAATTAAATAATTTCTTGGTTCTATATTCTAAAAAGATGATGGAGTCGAAGTCGAAATATCGTAACGCCTATTCCGCACTCCTGATTCGTCGTGTAAGTATCGATAGTGATTTTCGACAATCGATACTTGCCGAATCGTAAATTACACACGTGAATTTAATTTGAAATTTTTAATTTGCATTCGTTAATAATCATTTTGTCACGAATCTAAACTTGAAATACATTGAAAATCTAGGAATTTTAAGGGAATTTTATGGAATTTTTACTCTCTAAAACTGAATCAGTCAAATTCTACTGATTTTCAGTGACTTTTTTCTCACGATTTTAATCAGTGAAAATTCACTGAGAATCAGTCTAAAGTCACTGAAATTTTCAGTCATCTTCACTAAACTACTAAAAATTTCAGTGACTTTTCACTGATTTCCAGTAGATTTTTCACTGATTAAAATCGTGAGAAAAGAGTCACTGCAAATCAGTGGAATTGGACTGGTAATCAGTTACATTTGACTAATTCAAGTTTAGAGAGTAAAGATTTTTTATGGGAGATAATGGAATTTTAAATGTTATCATAGAATTTTAAAGAATTTCAAGAAGTTCCTGGGAATTTTTAGAATTTTTCACGACTTTGATCAGATTTTAATCGGACTTCAAGGTACTTTTATGACTTTTAAAATATGTATTTCTGGGATTTAAATAAGGAATTTAAAACTTTATAGGGAGTTTTATTGAGGAATTTCAAAAGCTTTTTATGATTTTTAAAAGATTTTTTAGAATTTACAAAGACTTCGAAGGTTTTCGTCAAATGTTAAGCTCTCTAAATCTGAATTAGTGAAAAGTAGGTCACTAATTTACTTTAGTGAAAAATTCTAATAATTGTTAGTCATTTTTGACTAAAACTTTAGTGAAAAGTTGAAAACTTACTAATTGAAATAGTGAAATACAACTAATAATTAGTGAAAATTTTCACTAAAGTTAATTAGTGACCTACTTTTCACTAATTCAGATTTAGAGAGAGGGTTTTCAAGAAATTTTTCGATTTCTAAAAGAGGTTGTGGAATTTTTATTGGTTTGATGAAGTTTTATGAGATTTCTAATAATTTACATAAAATTATTTCGAGATTTTTCTGTATTTTAAAACATTTTGTGAAATTTTAAATGATTTCATGGAATTTGATAAAATTTCTAATGATTTTAAGGGATTCTAAATGTGAAGGAATTTCAAGAGGTTTCTAGGCATCTTTATAGATTTTCACTAATTTTAACATGAATTTCCAGAGATTAATGATTTTGATGGTTTTTATGTGCATTTTTGACGATTTTTAAATAATTTGTACGAAATTCAAGAGATTTTTAGGATATTAAAACGATTTTGTAAAATTTTCTGGGATTTTAGGATATTTCGTGACATTTTAGGGAATTTTAAAAGCTTAGTAAGAGTTTTATGATGTTTTAAGGAATTTGAAATATTGTCCTGAAATTTTAAGGAATTTTATGAGATTTCTAATAATTGTAATTCATTTCGAGAGATTTTTCTGATATTTAAATGATTTTGAGAATTTTAAAGGATTTCATGGAATTTGATAAGATTTCTAGGTAATATTTTTAAGGGATATAAAATTGTCATGGAATTTTAAAAGGTTTCTAGGCATTTTTAAAGATTTTTATGAAGTTTATCATAGATTTTAAGAGATTAGAGAAATAAAATATAATAAATTATAGAATATTGAAAGAGAAATTAAATTAAATTAAATTAAATTAAATTAAATTAAATATAATTATTACTGTGACGCTTCTGAAGTTTAAAATGAGTATGAAGTAAAAATCGAGTGCATCATTAATTATTAATTAATGAGAGACGTAATTGAAGCAAGATATGGATTTATTTATTGTTTTGCTGTGAATCCTGAGGTCTACTAAATTCACTAGACTAATTAATACGAGAGACCGTAAACACTTGACCCCAGCTGACATCGATCCTTTATCTCACCTGAGGGATTAATTGTTGTTGGCTTAATCCCACATTCAAGCTGGCCATCACTCCCTTCAGTGTTATCTTGTCGACGCTAATACAAATGTCCAAATCACCTGATCCGTCGATATATTCCACGTAATTTAACTTCATAAGGAATTAAAGGCTTGCAAACGTTCATGCTGACTGAATCTAGTCCAAACTAATCAATATAGATAAAACTGTTTCATTGGCTCACAGTTATATCAAGCAATTGGAAGCAGGATGGCCACAAGATTCAATTTTTCAATTTCCATCACATTTCCCTAACTTTTCCCTGAATTGCAGACAAAATTTCACGCTTTAAAATTGAATCAGTGGAAGTTCACTGATTCTGTGAAATTTTTTTCTCGCGATTTTAATCAGTGAAAATCTATTGAGTATCAGTGAAAATTCACTGAAATTATTAGTAATCATCGCTAAACTATTTAAAATTTCAGTGATATTTCAGTGATTTCCAGTAGATTTTTCACTGATTCAAGTTTAGAGAGCATAACGTCATGGATTCTTTTAAAAATATAAAAATCTCTTAAAATCCTTTAGAATTTCACGAAAACCTTCGAAATCTCTTAAAATGCCTGGTAATTTTTAATAATCCCTCGAAATCCTTGGAAATCTTCTAAAATCTGTTATTTCCCTGATTTCCCTGACTGTAGTCACCCTGGAAAGACATAATTAAATAAAAATAATTTCTATTTCATCAATTTAATGCGATATAAATTTTTCTTAGTACCCAGAGTTTTAAATCCGGAAAACAATTGAAAAAGAACTACAATTTCAGTTAATTCTGGAAAAATTAAAAATAATAATCCAATAAAGAATTGAATTACGACGCTTTGAAAAATCCAATTTGGGTTTTAATTTTTATTCCCAATATCTGGAATACTGCCCGTGGATATATGTTTCACGCGCAGGTAATTAGACCACGGATTAGCTCTTGGCAAAGCTACGATGGTTCTGCAGGCTATAAAGTTCTCGCCTACAACGTGTGCAGTTTCTGCTTTGGTATTCTCATCTGCATCTATGTGCATGGTGTACCTCATGCACCTGGTCTAAGTACAGTAGTAATTACATTCCGCAAAATAAGTTGTATCACTGCTATATTTTTCACTTCTCAAGAATTAATATATATTATATAATGAAACGAAAATTTGATTTCCAAATTGATATCACCAAGTCGTGTCGGATTAATTATCGTTTCAATTATGTACAAACGATCAACATATCGGATTAATTAGAGCAGTGACAAGTTTATCCTTGATCGTTAAAGTACGATAAGATAAATTAATAGATGCGTGAACTAATTCCGTTTAATAGATATAATCTTTTTTCTTTTACACATTTTAATTGCAGAAAAAGATTGGAAAATTGGAAAATTAGTTCAGATTTTTAAAAAAGTTTATGAAATATTTGAAAACTGGACGTATCCTAAAATCGATGACAGTCAAGGACTTCGATGACTAATGTTTTTCTGTGCATAAAACGTAATAATCTTTCTAGATAACTCAAAATATTAAATTCTTTATAAAGTAAATTAAGTATAAAAATAATTAAATAAAATTTTGAACTAATTTCTTAGCAAAAGAAAAATCGTGGTAACTTTCCTGTCCCCAGTCTTTCAATTCCGCAGAAAAATCAATAAGAAATCGCATGTATTGATTTTATTATCTTTGAATACTTTATTATTTACTTTATTATTAAAACTTTATTTATTACTTTCAATATTTGTGAGTTGTGTTATTGAAAACTTTAATACCAATTTTTACTTCATATATCCGACACGTAAATCTAATAAAATATTGAAAGCAAAAATTTGCATTCAGACAATATTGCGAACACGTTTCACACCTGCGGATATTACAATTGTAATGGCTTAAACAAAAAAATATGTGACACGAGCTTGAAACTTTTTTTGTAACACTATTTTTAATCACTCAAAGTATTATTATTATTGCTATATCTGTTAAAAGGTTTTCCAGAAATATATCAAAAACCCCGACAGTCAAGTTCCAAAGAAAATGCAAGCTTTTCCGAAAGCTTAAACTTGACTCGTAATAAATAAAATTATAGAAAAAAGGAAATTATAGACCCCTAATTTATTAGAATTCGAATACTTTCTCTTTAAACTTTCCATGCAATAAACCTTATATTATTTTTTCATGCGAATGCTTCACTTCCCAAAGAAGTAAGACAAATTTCCAACACTATTTCACACGCAGTAAGTGTGCGGCAATCAGTTTACCACTTTAGTCCTTTATCAGTGACTCACTTTGCCATAAAGTGTTAAAATCGAGTTGAGAGGTGCGAGGTGCAAAATGGAATACAACGCCGCTGCTTATTATAAATGACGATGCTGCAAGATGCAAGAGCTCGTACCTCTTATTAAAAGTAGAGACATTAATTGCAAGTAAAATCTAGGAAAGCGAAATGGTACTAGAGTCGATGAAGACAAGTTGATAGGAACATGTGGCGAATGAAATTTAGAAAAGCTTTGAAACTCAATGAAGAAATTGGGTCGCGGAAGCTGAATAATGTCGAGGTTACGTATAACAACTTGGTTGAACTTAACCATGTCTACCTTCAGGGGGAGGAGGGGAGAGGGGAGGGGGGGGGAGCACGTACTCTGTTCTGTGTACCAGATTGAGAGTTGATTTCGTAACAGAGCACGTAATTCAATTTCCATGTAGCGATTTTCGTGGCATGTTTCTCTAGGACAAACTGACAAAGTCATCGACGAATTTTGTTATTGTGGCATAAGTTATAAGCCCTGAAATGGTTTTGCTGAGGACACCTGTAGAAACCCCAAAAATATAAGACTAGTAGACTACGAGTTGGAAATAGTTGTTCAGGGTGTCTACCGACTCAACCGATTCAAATTCCAGGCGTTTTCCCGGTTTTTCCAGGAAATTAAAAACACACTTTATTATATATTATTTATCTATATAATACTTTTACTCTTTTTAAGAATAAACTAAGGCAGGGTGGCAACAAAATTCAATTTTTTAAATTCTCTGAAATTTCCCTGACTTTTCCCTAACTTTCAGACACTTTCACTTCAAATCTTTTGAAATTTAAAATCACTTCACAACATTTAATATTCGTAAAAATCTCTCAAATTTAAAACTTTTGAAATCTCTTAAAGTTCATTGAAATTTCTTGAAATTCCTGAAAACATCTTTAAATATCTCTTAAAATTCCATGAAATCCTTTACAATTATTATACAAAATCTTTTACAAATCATACAAATCTAGTGACATTCTGTAAAATTCCTTAATGTGCATTAAAATCTCTAAAGAAAAACTCTTGAAATAAAAGATCTCAAAAAATCTTTTAAAAATCAATAATACATTCTTGATGAGAATGTAAAAATGACTTGAAATTTTTTTAATTCTATGAGGACTATTAAAATTCCTTAAAATAATTTTTAAAATGTCAAAATTACATGCAATTTTTACAAACATTTTAAAAATCTCACGAAAAACTTTAAAATCCCTTAAAATACGTAAAAATCTTTTGTAAATCATAAAAATTTTGTGAAATCGTTTAAAATTCAATGAGGAACATTTAAATTCTTTAAAATCACTTTAAAATAATACAAATTTCTTAAAATTCTTACAAGTATCCTAAAATCCTTTATAACTCCACGAAAAAACTTAAAATCCTTTAAAATACGTAAAAAATCTTTTAAAATTTTCGAAAACTTTTCAAAATTCCCTAAAATTCTAAAAAATCTTTAAAAATTCATAAAAAATCACATGAAAACATTTAAGATTTCATGGGGAACATCAAAATCCCTTAAAATCACTTTGAAAAATCAAAATTTCTTAAAATTCTTACAAGTTTCCTAAAATCCTTTATAACTCCACGAAAAAACTTTAAAATCCCTTGAAATATGTAAAAAAATCATTTAAAATTTTCGAAAACTTTTCAAAATTCCACAAAATCTTTATAAATTCATAAAAAGTTTCATGAAAATCCTTTATAATTATTGAAAATGTCTTGAAATCATTAAAAACCTAGAGAATCTCAAAGAATACCTGGAAATTATTTATAATCCTTCGAAATCTTTGGATAGTTTCTAAAATTTGTTAAATAAATTATAAAAGTTATTTGTGTAATACTGCAAGTATTTACTCAACTATAACTAATCAGACTTAATTTTGAGCAACTAAGTTACTCAATCAAATTATAAAATATGAAACAATAACTGAAGTGTATTAACTTATTTCTTTGGTAGACATTATTTGCTATGACAGAAAACAAAAATAGTTTATAAAAGTAGGTTCTTGAAAAAAATTCCAGGCGTATTCCCGGTTTTCCCGGTAGTAGACACCCTGTTTTTTAATAGAGTTAGAGTTTTTTTTTTCTAAAAAATGCTCTACATTAAATTGAATTTGATACATCATATGAATTTAATGACGTTGATTTCTACTTTAAAGAATTTTGCAGGCATCTGTTTGAGAACTTGGCAGACTAGACCAATTTAAAAACCATCTTTGAACTCTATACCTCAATCGCCTTTCTACAAAATTGCAGAATTCTGGTTCACTGAAGTTTAAAGTTTGCGCAATAAACGTTTTCTGCCGCGAAAGAGCTCGGGCTCGGAAATGAAAGGATAATACGCGTGGCTCGAGAATAGGGAAATTTCTCTTCCGCCCCGAAGCGAAGGGAGAAGAGACCCTCCAAAGTCTCGTCGACAAATTCAATTACCTAGTGCAGAAACGTGGTACACGTAGTTGTCGACAATCGAGAAGCAATATCTATCGAGATATTGTGATTAAGTCCCCAGAAGTGAATAGTATTAAATGAGATTGTCTAGGGGTCTTTTGCCATCAAAGTGATAATCACTCACATAATAATCTGCTTCCTCAAAATTAGTAGGTCGTAATTTAGTACAAGTATGCAATTCCAGCCCATCTTGTCAACTTGTTTCTATTAGGGAACTTCACTTTGATAATGATTTAATATAATCGCTTGATTATCATAGGATTCTATTTTTTTGATATTCTTTGGAATTCTGTTGATTAAAATAATGAAAATGTACTGTAATATTGATAAACTACTTTGATAAAAAAATAGAGTTGGTTTTTAAACTGAGAAAATTGGAAGTCAATGAAGCACAAAGGGTAATTGTGAATGAATTTTGTATATGACCTCCAGCGATTTCTACAAAAAATGAAAATTTTAGAGTGGAATTTTAAAATAGATGTTAATTCCTTCCACCTTACTGAACAAATATTGAAATACTGTAAAAAGGCAATGTTTTTTAAATGATACTTAATTTTGGAACTATGCAATATTTTTATTAAAGTAAATTAGTAAAGTTTACATTTAATTTACTTGTATAACAATTTTTATATAGATATAATAATAATAAAACTAAATTTTTATCATACAAAAGGAGTTTAGCCTCGAGCTTCATTCTTCTGATTAACGCGAATTCTTTTCTCTTCTGTAAAGAACATAATGGTTTAACAAAAGTTTCAGAATTATTAAAAGTTAAAATTTCAAGGGGTTTAGGTTGGAAGCTCTGTTTTGATTAATAACGCGAATTCTTTATTCTTTAGCGAGGAACATAATTTTCAACGAAAAGCTTATGTACAAACAGTTTTTAAAAAATGCTTGTAAGCATGATATAAAATTTTTTTAAAGCGAATTAATGTCAGTATTTTTCTGCCAGGGAATGAAGATAATTTTAATAAAAATACCTTTTGTGAATGAGAACATAATATTCTTTGCTCCTGAACAAGTCAAGTATTTACTTCTCTCAAGAATCAGAAGAGAAGATCAGGAATTCGGGAGTTTTATAGATCGAAAAACTTCGGATTCAATAGACCCTTAGTGGAAAAATTCAACCGGGTTAATAAGGGATTAAAATTGAAATCTCTTTCAATACTTGGAATGAGAGTCACCATTATCTGAGGTAATCCTATTTAAGATTTCGAAATCATCTAGAAATAGTAACAAATTTCATTAAACAAATCATTAAAAAGTTCTAAAAAAAAAAAAATACTAATTATGACTTAAAAATCTATTCACATTGTGGAATCTGAATATAACAATTTTCTGAACCGACTAATTATTTTTTAATTTAAGTATCGATTCTCTAGAATCCTGACTTATTAATGCCATAAAGATGATGCTTTTGAAGCGACTCGACCGGCAGAAAAGGAGAATTAGAGCGTTATAAAGTACCCATTCATCTATATTCAAGTAAACGACAAAAAGACATAAAAGTCTATGGAATGGAAAAACGGGAGTGTAAAGAATCACAGAAACCACTCTCTCCACAAAAACCCAATCAAAATTCCACTCTTCCATTATCAAATAATCTTCCTCTACATCAAAAATAATACCATTCAATTCCGAGACCAATTTTTAAGATAATTTCTCGTTTTTTCTTTCAGCATGCCTAATGAAAACGCATCAGTTTGTGGATGCGGAGTGGTGTTGGACCTTCCAAAATCGAAAAACGGAATGACAGCCATTTCAACGAGAAATTTAACAATCCTTATCCCAAAGCCATCTAAAGGCTCAAAAGGTGAAGGAAAATCTTCAAAGAAACAAACAGAGGAAGGTGGACGAGGACCGACATCCAGAGCGTCGGATACCGGAAGTAGTAGCTCTGTGGTCGAGCAAACGAGACCAGCAAAGCACACACATAAACATGAAAAACGATTGAATCCTTCTCGAAGAACCAGAAGTGCAGAGAGAGTAGAATCCCATTATACCTACATTGGTAAGTTTACTTCTCACTTTGTAAGAATTAAATTACCATTAAGGCTGCTCATACTGTAAAACAAGTGTCTTCCAGACGTCTTCGGACGATTGCGAATCTTCAGCAAGACGTCTGAAAGATAGATGATTGCACTACTATCAGTAAATTAACTGCAATTCCCGAGCTATTCATCACAGTAATGATTCCCAGAGCATCTTATAGTAAAAACGAAATTAGATTACTTGCATTCATTAAGATTTAAAAGAGAATTTACGGGATGTTATTCATTGATAGAGGCTCTTAATTTTTCTTTCCTACCTTGTTTTCAGCCGAATGGCCTTCAAAATGGTATCCATGTGAAAACTGTCATCTTACCTGTAAAAGATAAAAATGAAGAAACTTAATACATATTTTTAACATCTAAACACTGTAAAACGAAAATTGGATTCATTCATTCCTACAGGACTAGGAAATTTTGATTAATTGAAAAAGATCATGTCAGTTCCTTCGAAAAATATTGTCGCTTTATGAGTCGAATAAAAATTTATTGGGGTAAAACTCAAAAAACGTGCACAGTGCAGTTGTGCACTCTAAACTTTTATTTGGCTCGATAAACCAGGTCGGAAGGTTTTAAAGCTCACTCATCACAATTTGGCAGATTCGGGCTCGAGTATAGTCGGAGGTATACGTGAAAATGCCATTCCGGAAGCTCTCTACGCTAGCATTGAGGACCCACCGAACGCCAGCGCGAACGGAAACGCCGGAAGTCAGCAAAATGCACAGAATAGGCCGCAGCCAGTATACGTCCTTCCTTCAATGACATCACCTCCACCTACATACGACGCTGCGATTGCTAAATCGTGGCAGGTACGTGCAATGAATTAATTCATTACTTTAGTCAATTTCCATCAATATTACCAATCAAACTCATTTTATGATAATGCAGTAAGTGCATATTCAATATGGTTATCGCTAATTTTTATTGTGAGAAATTATTTTGGTATATTGTCAACTGTAATGAGTCATCATTAAAATAGTCAACAAATTTGTTCAAGTCGAATATTTGCCGTCGCTAAGTAGAACGTAAATTTCCCCAAATTCCACTGGGTTTTCCAACTCGACTTATTACACATAAAATGCACAATTCCCATTCCAAATTTGGTAATATTTTTTGCTGAATTATATCGTATTTAAACAAGGTAGTCACAAATTTAAATTTTTCAATTTTTTTAATAATAGTGTTACAGAAATTATTACAAAATTTCGCATAACATCACTTTTTAAATTCCTTGAAATTCCTAGAAATATCTTTAAATTCCTTTAAATGCTACAAAAAACTTTAAAATCCATTAAAATCTCTTCAAATTGTTTTAAATATCTTAACATTTCATGTAATCCTTTAAAATTTCTCAAAATCTTTCAAAAGTTATAAAAATCTCGAAGTCTCTTAAAATCATTGGAAACTTTTTGAAATTTCCTAAAATTTACTGAAATCTCTTAAAATTCCTATAAAATCTTTAAATTCCTTTAAATTCCACGAAAATATTTAAAATCCTGTAAAATCCCTTAAAAATCTCTTAAAGTTCGATAAATCCTTCCAAATTCAATCACGAACTTTAAACTCCCTTTAGATCTAAAAAATATTCCTAGAAACACCTCTCAAAATCCTTAAAGGTAAATGGTAATTACTACATGCACTCAATTTACTGAAATTTCTTAAAATTCCATGAAATCATATAAAATTTCACAAATTAAAAAAATCTTTTGAAATTGTCTTACATTTCATAAGAAAAATGAAAATCTCTTAAAATCACTTAGAAAATGTCCAAATCTCTTAAAATAAAAGCTGCTTAAAGTTATCCTTTATGATTCTCTAAGGAACTTTAGATGCAGTACTTTAAAATTCTTTAAATTCCCTAAACTTTCTTAAAAATCTCTTAAAATTTCATAAAACTCTTTCAACTTCCACGAAATTGTTAAAATATCTTAAAAATATCGTGTAATCCTTTAAAATTCCTAAAAACCTTTTAAAATCTCTTAAAATGATTGAAAATTTCTTGAAATCTTTCAAAATCTATAAAATATCAAAGAATGCCTAGAAATTCTTTATAATCTCTCAAAATCCTTGGAAATCTTCTAAAATATATTAAATACGCTCTAATTTCTTCTTCTTCTTCTTATTATTATTATTATTATTATTATTATTATTATTATTATTAATAAATCAATTTCTATTTTCCCTGACATTTCCCTGATTTATCTAACAATTGTATTCCCTCACATTTCCCAAACAACCCTGACTTCCCCGACATGTGGCCACCCTGTTAAAAGAATAAAAAACTACACTAAAACATAAAAAATAAAAAGCGACACAAAAAAATTAAATAAAACGAAAGTTCTTAATCAAAATACACAACCATTCATTTATCTAGCCATGCACCCGGAAACTGGAACAGAAACTTTGATTCAGACAGAATAGGACAACAATCAGTTCTCCCCAACTGTCAAATATTTTTTTGATCCCGTCAGCTTTTCGAGAATGATAAAGTAATCCTCACCGATGAAACCAGATCTCTGCACTTTACTGCTGTGTCAGTGATCCATCGAAATTCCGCGAGAATCTACTTCCAACTGGAAGCAATTCTATTTCTAGAATAGTGACTTTAGTGCTGAATTATTTCTCTCTCCACTCTCGTCGTAAATTCAATAAAACCTTTTCTGCAGTATCAACTGAAAATTTCTATCTGAACGTGCACATCACGTCGACAGATTGGCCAGATGTCATACCAAGTATCTTTGGAAGTATTATTATCCTGCGGATAGACAGCTGACTAAGAAAAGATATATCCCAAGCCATTCGACTGAGGGAGAATTAAATCAAAGAAAGTCAAGTGGAATCCCTAATCTTAATTATTAGGGATTTGTGTAATACCCTTTACTTAATGGTGTATTTTTGCTCCCCTTTTCTTTCTCTGAGAGGACTTTATACTTAGTACAAAAAAACGTCAATAAAGAATCAGGAAAAGCACTTTGAGCTTTTACAAATAATATTCCAAATATTTATATGTGGGGTTTGATGTACGATTCGACGGAAGCTAAATCTCACGTCAATTTTTTCACGACTTTTAAATAAAAATCTGTCACGTTCTGACGTTGAAATTGCCCGGAGAAAATAAAATAAAGTATTAAATAATTCTCGTGAATAACAATTTTCAGTATGTTTATTCCTGTAATATGAATTTAAAAAAAAAATAAACGAAAACAACTTTGTATAAAAAAAGAAGCAGAAGTACTTATCAAGTTGTTCTCTCGCGTGGCAGGAATTACTCCTGAAAAAAGGAGGCTGGTTGGTGACACGAAGATTAAAAGTGGTAGAATTATGGCATTGTTGTACCCTTCCAAGTTTCAATAAAGGTTCGCCGATAAATTTTTAAGTGGAATACGTATGTTCTTGAAATATCCAGACCATTGGCGTTCTTCACCTTTATCGGAATGCCTGTCAAGGCCCGAATTGTAAGCAACCGAAAGCTTTTTTCCCACTTTTCCACTTTTCTCTACATTTGCGCTTCGATAACTTTTTTCTTATTCGCATGAAATTTACGACTCGGTAGAACGTGCTTTTGAACTACATTTTTTCTGCCCCCATTCTTTTCTCAAGCAATTAATCGAGAGCCGTGCTTCACTAATTAACTTTGCTCGAGTTTTACCTCTGTGAGAACTTTTCCGAATCTATATCTCTCGCCCTGCTAGACACTATTTTCTCGTTGACAATTTTCCACGTGTCATTCTTTTACTTTTGATTCGTTTCGACTGTTGAAATTTTCAAGGTGACTTCATTTACTGCCATAGTAATTAATTATGGCATTAAATAAATTTCATTATTTTAAATGCCAGGGAAGGAAAAATCAATTGCGGAAGATTTTTAATTCTGTGTATGCAACAGCAGAAGAATTTCAGCTAGCTTCCATGTTTTTAGTAACTTCACTGATCGTTAACTTTTTATATTTCAAAGGTTCTAACAGTCTACATAACACATACAGCTGAGTTTAATGGAATTCTGAGGTATCCTTAAAAGTTAAAATGGTTTGAAAAGGATTCGATTAACTCGAACGATTTTAGTAGAGTTAACTGCCCATTCTGAAAGCAGTGCCATAAAATAAAGTTAAATCACTGCTTAAAAGGCTCTCACTTTTTCGGAAAATAAGAAGAATTCTTAATCCGAAGGTAATTTAGAAACTACTGGGATTATTAAAAGCTAAAAATTCAGAACTGATCATTTCTCAACATTGGATAATGTGATTGACATTATTATTATGCTATAAAAGCGTACTACCCAATTTTAAATTGGTTGTAAAATCATCTATGATGAAGGTTGTAAAATAACAACAGATTTATCGATATTTGAAACCGATATGAGAGTGAAAACAACCCAATTACTTTTTATTTCCTAAAACTGCTAAATTTATGTTGCATTATACAGAATTTTAATAAAGCATTAAAAAACTATACACGTTTATAAAAATCAGAATCCCCATAATTTTTGTGACAGATAATAAAAGGTGTAATAACAGCGACATCAATTTCCTTTAAGATGAAGATTAAAAATAAATCTTTTCTACATTTCTGAGGAAGGTACGAGTTCCAGCAGGCATAAATTTCCATTTCGAGAAAGCAGCTAATAATTCGAAGCACTTTTCGCGAAGGCTACGGAAAATGAGTAAAAACGGCTATCAGAGGTAAAAAGAGCGTAGGAGTGAAATTACGACCGGATAAAAATGTCGGTGGTGAACGAGAGGAAAGCAAGAACGTGCAGTAGGGTGAATCGGGGGCCAGGTAACTTTTCAACTTCACCCATTAAATGCAACTCGAGGTGGACGTAACGCGGACAAAATTTATGTTTCATTTCCTTTGGGATTAAAGTACGCCTCGAGCTGAATTCAAGCCCACGGTGTCGTTCCCGGCTTACTTCACGAATCCTTTAGTGGCTGTTTCCATTCATGAAGCGGCCCGCTTAATTTGAATAAAGGTAATATTTTCCTAAGGCACCGGAAATTCCCCAGCATTTTCTATCTATGGGCTTTTCCTGTCGTCGAAAGATGGTCTTGCGTTCCGAATTTTCCGAATTCTGATGAACAACGTAAGACTTGGAGAAGTTCTAGCACACTTCTACTTGCTTTGGGATCAACTTTTTTGTCTCGTTTCAAAAGAGATCGAGTTTATCCCCTTATAAGCTTAATGGATCATGTCGAGTGAGGAGGCACAAATTTATGCTAACCTTGATGTTCCATATTTTTATGTGGAGGAGAATCATTTTTCAAGTGGCAAAAAATAACAATACCTACACTAGGGACAGAATTTTGGGTTCACTTGTTTTTCGACGTTCTCTTAAAAAGCTATCAAAATTCTGCTTAAAATGAGTCTAGAAGTCACTTTGTCATTTTTTTAAGAAGATTCTGCAAAAGAACGTCTCAGTGTTTTACAAAAATATAAATAACTTTCAAAATAATGAACATTTTAAAGGTAAATTGCTATGAAATGTTAGCGTAGAATATGTGGGAATGGGATAGGTCAGAAATTACTTTTGGAAACTTGATTAGAAAATTTTCCAGACAAAACTTCACGCTCTGTGTGAATTTAATCACTTAGTCTCTTACACCACTAACTTATTCAATTTTCATTAATTTATTATGTTTAATAATCTCCACGTAGCGGAAATTAATCTTTGGTAAGTTATTACGTGTCAGGAAGGCATGTGTCTCTATGAGCCACAGTTTTAGTCGAATTCCTGCGCTCTCGCCACACAATTTCTAATTTCTACAAATATCGAAAATTCAATAAAGTAGGTGGTGAAATTTCTCCACTAATTATTAGCGACACATTTTCATGCGTGATTATTATAAAGATTCCGACAAATTTCAAATTCAACAAAAGCATTCAGTTGAAATTGCGTGTAAAATAGTCTGCATGATGTGGGAAAATTTCCCCAATACATATTCGCTTCACGATTCACATTATGTCGAAATAAAATGAAAATGATTGTATTCTCGTTTTTCTGTCAGTTGATTTGCATGATATTTGTTTACATGAAAAGAGCAAATCTCATTGACGTGACGACAGAAGAATTCGCGGGTATGAGATCCGTTTCAGCGAGCGAAAGACAGAAAATAAAACTGAATAAAGTATAATGCACGAGAGCACATCCAAATATCTTGTAGCAAAATTCACGTGTGCATACAGAAGGAAATGCTATTACGCGAACATCAGAATTTCACATTTTATGTAGAGCTTCCATTTATCCATCAATGTAACAAAATCAGTGACCTGGAAGCAAGTTTTACTTCAAACAAGAATAAAAAATGTACTATAATCCTATGGTCTACCGACAATGCAGAATATATGAATTTTTGATTGAATTGAAACTGTCGGATTTGAAATAAGACCGATTAATTTAATAACTAAATGAATCAGTAGAATGTAGAAATAAAACCACTAATTATTGGATCTGAAATGAATTCAGGTTTAGAGAGTAAAGTTAAATTTGCGTCCAGACTATATGAAGATTGGAACAGGAATTCTGTCAGTTTGAACAGTAATTGGGAAAATGCTATAAGTTACCACAAATACGAAGCTCAAAAAAGTAAATAAATTATCTTAGAAGACTTTTCTTCAAAGTGTATACATGACCAATCGGCAAAGTGCAACTACACATCTTTGATGGCTTGAAATACCCTTTCAACATTTATCGAATCAGTCTAATCGAATAGGTTTCTCATAGTTCGTAATGCTTTTCGAATCCCGAACTTATCTTCGCAATCGAATCGATACTACACTATATCAATTGGCTCCTTTCGCCAGAAGCTATTTCGTTCTTCGTTCACTGTATACAGTGCACATTTACCTTTGCCATTGAACAAAGTGTCCTACCCTAGATTGAAGAACTCTGGAATTAGTCTCATTTCTTCCGTTCAATAATTTAACGAACTGATGATTAAGGTATAAGAATTGCTTCTTAAAGTGATGAAGAAATTGCTTCTTAAGTGATACAGAAATTGTTTTAATTCTTCATCAAAACCAAAATTCTCAACTTCAACATAAGTGACAGATTTTGACCACCACTGGTAACGCGGTCACGACTAGAACAGATATACCTTAAGTAAGCTTAACTAAATCCCAGAAAATGGGAGTTTCGAAGTGTTTTCAGCCTTCAGAGTCTACCGAACACCGCAAATACTGTACAATCCTATTTAGTTTCGCTAATACATGTATTAGCCTCTTAGAGTTGAGAGCTCAGGATATGTTATAGCTTATGCACTCAGAGACTTATTTGAGGAAATGATAAAACTGATTTAATGTTTAGTATAATATCTTTTCAAAATAAGACAATTTTTTTAACTATAATCTCTAAAAGGAACAAGACAAGAATACCCTGTATATTCTATTTTATAAAAAGATGATTGAATCGAAGTCGAAATATCGTAACGCCTATTCCGGACTCCTGATTCGTCGTGTAAGTATCGATAGTGATTTTCGACAATCGATATTTGCCGAATAGTAAATTTTGCGAGAATTGAATTTGAAATTTTGAATTCGGCTTCGTTAATAATCATTTTTTCACGAGTCTAAACTCGAAATACATTGAAAATCTAAAAAATTTTAAGGGAAATTTTTGGAATTTTTAAAGATTTCATGGGAGATAATGAGATTTTAAATGTTATCGTATAATTCAAGAGATTTTTAGGATATTAAAACGATTTTGTAGAATTGTATGGGATTTTAGGATATTTCGTGAAATTTAAAGGAATTATAAAAGCTTTTAAGAGTTTTATGAGGTTTTAAGGAATTTGAAATATTATCCTGAAATTTTAAGGAATTTTATGAGATTTGTAATAATTTTAAGTGATTTCTAGAGATTTTTCTGGGAATTTTAAGAGATTTTAAAGTTTGTCATGGAATTTCAAAAGTTTTTTAGGAACTTTTAGAGATTTTCACTAATTTTAACATGGATTTCAAGAGATTAATGATTTTTAAGGTTTTTATGTGGATTTTTAATGATTGTTAAGTGATTTTTACGAAATTCAAGAGATTTTTAGAATATTAAAACGATTTTGTGGCATTGTATGGGATTTTAGGATATTTCGTGAAATTTAAAGGAATTTTAAAAGCTTTTAAGAGTTTTATGAGGTTTTAAGGAATTTGAAATATTATCCCGAAATTTTAAGGAGTTTTATGAGATTTGTAATAATTTTAAGTGATTTAGAGATTTTTCTGGGGATTTTAAGAGATTTTAAAGTTTGTCATGGAATTTCAAAAGTTTTCTAAGAAATTTTAGAGATTATCACTAATTTTAACATGAATTTCCAGAGATTAATGATTTTGAAGGTTTTTATGTGGATTTTTAATGATTGTTAAGTGATTTTTACGAAATTCAAGAGATTTTTAGGATATTAAAACGATTTTGTAAAATTTTCTGGGATTTTAGGATATTTCGTGAAATTTTAAGGGATTTTAAAATGTTTGTAAGAGTTTTATGAGGTTTTAAGGAATATGAAATATTATCCTAAAATTTTAAGGAATTTTATGAGATTTCTAGGAATATTTAAAGATTTTGATGAATTTTAACATGGACTTCAAAAGATTTATGATTTTGAATATTTTTCGGGAATTTTAAGGGATTTCATGGAAGTTGAAGATATTTCTAATACTTTTAATGAATTTTTGAAGGATATAAAAGGGATTTTAATTGTTATTGTTGAATTTAAAAAAATCTCAAGAAGTTTCTGAAAATTTTAAGAGATTTTCACGATGTTTAACATAGATTTTAAGAGATTAGAGAAATAAAATATAATAAATTATATAATATTGAAAAAGAACATAAATGCGCGCGCGGAGCGCGCTTTTGTTCTTGTGTTAACTAAATATAGTACATATTTTGATAACATCACACACAAAGGAAGAAATACCTCCACAAACCATATAAAGTTCAAGAAACTATTCATTATCTTCATTTCCTATAAATGAAAAGAAAAAAGCGTTTCCGGTTGGGGTGCATTTGAGAACTAATGGCCCATAACTTATCTGATTATATTCAGTTAACTGGACACGTAAACTAGACTGAAAGGGATAAATTAACGACCCTGAGTTTCGATCGAGCCAGAATCCCTTAGAAATTGAATTTTCCAAGGTACTTTGCTTATTTTTGTTTCCAACCACGTACCGACTACCGACCTTCCGATTAAAACAACCGAGGTCAAATTTGCCTGGTAATTTGGGTTTATTTAACGGAAGGATGTTTGCATGGGGTGTTTTTTGTGATTACAGTCAGGTTTGCCACCATCGTACGAGGAATATCTTTGTCACAAATATGCGATGATATCCCGTTCACATACACCCCCTCCACCTTGGTCTGATTCTTCGGTGGGAATACAACAGGCGCGCAGGGAGTTGCTCGCCAGCCAACCAGAGCTTAGAGAATACCTGGCGCAACTAACTCTGGCGCAAGGAAACCAGGATCAGGGCTCTCACCATTACCAGGTCCTGCGGGATTCAGCAAGTCTTGCCAACCAACAAGCACTCAGGAAGCAAGCGGTCAGGACGCAAAGAGCGCGAGCTATGCCTCCCAGGTGGGTGTTCTGATAAAAGGGAAGTTTCTTCCGATGCAAGTAATGAATTCATCCTATCCTTCCGAGCTGATATTACTGTATAGTATAGATTACTATAACAAGAGTCGATGCAATTTCCTAGTTACAAAAGCTTATTATCATCCGTCTATATAAGCTTTTATTTTCTTTTCTTTTTCCAAGTTTACCATTTAACGTTTTTTTGCTTCCTCTATACTATTTTTGCTTTTATCTAGAGCTACCCCTTTATTATGAGATATCAGCAAGTAATATACCATAGACGGCAGGGTAATATAATAAATTGCACAATTTATGTGAAGATATATATGTAGTACTAAAGGGGGTCTACTAAAGTTTTCCCTTGACATTCCCGGATAATTTACGCATTTTTCTACCGCTTATAAATATAAAAATTACTAAAGACTTGACGGGATTTCAAAAAAATTAGGAATTTAAAGAATTTTAGGTTGTTGAAGAATTCAAAAAGGTTTAAAGATTTGTAAAAGGGTTTATAAGATTTTAAGGAATTGTTAGTGATTTTAAGGAATGTCAAGCGAGTTATTTAAAAAGATTTAAATACACTTGAAAGGAATTTAAGAGATTTAAAAAAATGTTAAGTATTTTAGAGAGATTTTAAGGGATTTTGGAAAATTTAAAGGAAGTTAGAAGATTTCAGTGAATTTAGTGAATTTTGAGAAATTTCGGAAGATTTTAAATCATTTTAAAGAAGGGATTTAAAAAAATCAGAAGAGTTTAAAGATTTTCAAGAAATAACAGAATTTCTAAGAATTTAAGTGATTTTAGGGAATTGCTGGATATTTGATGGTATTATAAAGTTTTTTTTTAAAGGATTTGAAAATAATTCAATAATTCATTTCAGAATTCAATAATTCAATAATTCAATTCAATTCAATTCAATAATTAATTTTCAATAATAATTTAATGGCCAACTAATAATATTCAAATACAGAAAGATACAAAATTACATGATTTCAATTTGACATTCAACGATTTTCGGCTTTTCAGATAAAATATTTTTCAATTGCAAGGCAAGTGTATAAATGTTATAGAATTTAAAGGATTTACGAGATTTTAATGGATTTTACACAATTTCAAGGAACTTTATGTAACTCTAAGTATTTGAAGAAATTTAATTGTATTTTAAAGGATTTAACTATATGTTATTGGCTTTTGTGTAACTTTAAGGAATTTCACGGGATATTTTGGAATTTAATAAAATTTCATGGGATTTTAAGTAAATTTATGAGTTATTAAGTATTTTTAAGGGATTTCAAAGGATTTCTATGAAATTTATTGGATTTTAAACAATTTTAAGGAATTTATAATACGAACAAACAGAATACATATTATATCGACTTTATTGTGAACTGAGATTATTATTATTATTATTATTATTATTATTATTATTATGATTCCTTTCGAGATGTTTTAATAAAAAGCTGAATTTTACTTTGTAAGAAGACAAAACAAGGTTCCTCCATATTTTAAAATAATTCAAACATGAAATACAGAAACATACTTTTGACATTTCAAAGAACGTATCCAAGAAAGAATTGAGAACATGTTTTATTAAACTTTAAAAGACAAATTTTATACCCTTGTATTATTAAAATTGCACGATTTAACAAATGTATTGAAAATAAAATTTTCAGACTCTGTAAAACCTCTCTTTACTTTTGCATGTCAAAAAATAGAATTGTAAATTCAATTCCATGAATAATAAATATCATTTATTTTATAAACATCTTTTCAAAATAATTATCAATTAATTCAAAGTTCAATCAGCAAAATTTTATCACTAATTCATATCACTCATATTATGATTTTTCACATTAATTTTCCTTTCATTATACGTCTCCCATTAAATTGTAGTATAAAAGTGTGTGGTTTAAAATTACGTTTTAACGATTGATCGAAGCACACGTGTAGTAAATTCTCGTTAGCAGTTAAGTGATAACGAACGAAATATTTTCCAATACTCACTCTAATAATTCATTAAACAATTACATTTTCTCCAAATCACAGATCCAATTCTGAATTTAATTTCATGTGAAAAATAGGTATTTTAATTACGAATTTTAATTAAGCATTTAAATTAAATATTACAAATTACATACTTAAATTTGAAGTGATGAAGGTGTAAAATTTTAAGTTCAAATTAATTTACACACACGGAATCCAGGAATATTGCTACATAAAAAACGTATTAACGTAAATAAATTAGATTCTTGTCATCAAACAAAAACGATGAAACATTAAATCCTAAAACACATTGTATTCGCGCTTTATGAAAGGCGTTAGAAGGGTTTGAATTATTTCTGTCGCTTCAGAGTACCCTTGGGTCTCATATACGACTTACAGGTTGATGGTATATAGTAGGTGCTTTTTTGCTGCATTCCCTGTGTGATAGGGAATTGGTGTTACCTACTGGAAATATATGGGTCGCCCAAAACTTTTGTCCCTGGTGATAAATCATTTCAATGCTTTTTGGACCTATCCGACACTCGTAACATACGGATAACAGGTTTTTCGCTCCTTCGTGGTCAAATTATATCACAGAAAAAAATATTTCATTTTTACTTTTTGCGTGGGTTGTACCTGAGAAATGAGCAATTCTGATGTAATATAACGTATTATTTATTGTTGTCTTTATTTCTAAATTTGAAATTATTTATATTATATTTATTATTTTCTACACCGGGAGATTTTTTGATTATTGCGTCTTCCTCAACTTCCTGAAAAAATTGTCCACATGCAATATTTTGGATTGCAATTAATTTTGACTGCACCTTTAAAAAAAAAAAGATTTCGTCTCAATTAAATTGTCAATGAAAAAATAGCATAACAATATTTTCACCTGCAAATTCAAGGAGCACTATCAATATATTTATTTTGTTGAAGAGTTTGCAATTCGTTTATTTTGCTAGAATAATTGACTTGCAAAATTACAAGTTTCTGTGTAGAACTGAAGAAGAAATATGAAATAAGAATCTTATGAAATACTAGCGAATTTTCATAAGATGCAATGTGACATAATAGATGCTGCAATATTTATCGATCATGAGATTTTAATTCAATCTTCATATATTTTATGATTGATAGTTAAAAGTTCCCGAGTTTTAGGCTTGTGTGTGTGTGTGTATCGATATCATTATACGACTTACGCTCATACGTCTTTTCTGATGAAATCTTCCGGAATTTCTCAACGAGATAAGATTTATAAATATTAGCATCTAAAGTGAGCCTCAAAAAATTCAAGATAAATGTTTCACAATTTATCTACACTTCAGTTTTTTATTTTATTGGTGGTATTCTATAAGGACGAACGAATATGTTCACTAATTAATCAGATAATTATAATTACAGTAAAATTAATTATAGTAAAAAAATATATCGGATTCTAATACGATAAATGAGAAATTTGTTCACTGGTTTCGAATATTGAACAATAATAAAACAAAATTTAAAAAATGATGAATGCCAGAAATAAGCAAACAAACACATTAGGTGTAATGTTGCTCTTCTTTTATTAATCTCCGCACCTGAAATGACAAGGTGATAAAAAAGAGATGGATTTCCTTCGATTATGTTTGCGACACAATCTCACCCTCGTATTTTCCTCAAGGAGAATTTGAGAAAGCTTTTACTAAATAATCAATAAATATGTATCCACAAATACTTTGTTACACAAATTTCGTACATATCAATCGTTCCTTAGTAGAAGCTTTAAGAAGCTTTTATATTTTATATATTTTTATATATTTTATATCTTTTTATATATTTTATATATTTATATTTCCCATATTTTCTATATCTTCACTAAAAGACTGATTTTTGAATATAAATTGAGTTTAAATGTCACATAATTTGGAATAAAATTTCAGATCCCAGAGCGAAAGTCGAGCCCAGCAATCGCGGATTTCTACAATGTATGACGATGCTGCTTTTTGCATGGAGACAACTGCAATTCAATCAGCCTTCGACAATGGTGTGGCATTCTGCAGTCTTATGTAAGCGAGATTCGAAATGTTTAAATAAAAAAATGAAAAAGTGGGTTTTAGCCTCCTAGATTACTCCTGGAGATACTTTTTTCTACTTCGAGGAAACTCTACTCGAGCCATTATAGATACAACGTGGTATCATAGATTAAGCGCATGTGACTCGATTTTTTACCCTGAAATGAAGTTCATCTTCTAATTAACACTAAAAAAATATGTTAATCAGTTTATTAATTTTTATTCCTAATTGTTATCTAATGATAGAGAGTATCAGAGAATTAGTTTTGTAGCTTTTGTTAGAATGTTAAAAACTCAGTTAATTATTTAATATTAATGGCACAGAGTGTCTACTTTTATAATTGGTGTTATCAATTTATAGAGATAATTAATATTGATGTTATAGAGGTCTTTAAAAGTTCGTTCCACTACCACATTTAAAAGGAATGGAATTGACTAGAAGCACAAAAGAATTTTTGACTAGAAGAGATATTTTCTCATGAGGGAGAATGGATCTGTATTGAATCATAGTTTTTCAATTATTTTAAACAAAACATTTTCCACCAATTTAAATAAAAACGATACGCACATTGCCTGCTATTGAACTGAATTTTTTACACTGTGAATCCTTGTTGTAACTTCCAGAATGTTTATATTAGTTTTTGAATATAAATTGAATCCTAACAAAATAAGAGGATGAATTATTATTTCGGCGGCAAAGAATCGCTCACAAAGTTATCATTTTTGCGCAATATTGCGTCGGAAGGAAGAAATTTCAAGAAAGTAAGAAAAGCAGGTTGTCATTGCTAAAGTTGTTGACGTACCTAAAATGTTTAAACTTTGAGAGCGAAACACTGAAAAACACAGAATTTTTTGTTCAAGCCAAAGTACGTAATATGTACTGATATTTAAACAAAACTTTCTCTTACTGAAAAAAAAAAAATCGAGAAAACACTGAAGAAACAGTTGTTATTTGTTATTGTTCTTTGTTGATGCGTTAAATATTGCACATCCAATAATGACGCGTATAAAGACTGAAACAAAAATCACAGAAAAACAAAATCTCGAATCGGTGAAAATTTGTTTTTCAATCATGTATGTGTTTTTCAATCAATGAATGTGTTTTTCAATACATGTATGTGTCAATTGGCATCACAGACATTTAAAAATTAGATTAATGATACACACTCTAAAATTAAATTAATTAAAGAATTATATAAAAAAGTATACTTGTACTACTAAAGAATACATCTAATGTATATTAAATTATTAATGAATTAATTTTCTCTAGCATCAAAGATGAATGCAGAAATAATACTTATTGCCAAGTGAACTATTTTTTGTGTTTTAACAAAAAAGCGGTTGAAATAAGTTAAGAAAGAGAAGAAAAAACATGTTGAACAAAGGTTGTTGGTTGAAGAGAGCATTTTTCAGTGTGACGTTCTCGGGTCACAAAGGCCATTTTCAGACCTTAGTCTGTTATCAAATGGCAGAATGGCCTTAAGAATGAGGTTTCATCACCTTCACGGAAGCTTTCGGTGTGACAGTTAGTGCCCAGGGGACATTCAACGGACGTCTCGAATATCCCCTGTGAATAGGATGAAGATGTCTTTCGAATATTTCCTGGTTATCGAATGTCAAGTGGGCGTACACTCGATCTATCTTGCTTCATCGTCACTCTTCTAGTTGATGGCGATTTTAAACGTGGTTTAACGTGTCGTGTTTCTTATTACAACGGTATCAACTGCTTCATTACTGGGATGCTGAGGCTATTAGCAAGTTTCGAATCAACTGTCTTTCCTCCAACACACTAAAGAACCGAATAATAATAATATTATTCCATTATATTATATTATATATTATATATTATATTATATATTAT
>UCOK01017490.1:0-26656 GCA_900474325.1 Synergus umbraculus
TTAGGGACACATTAAGGTTGAAAAATTACTGATGGTATCCTTCGTTCAACAACTACATCCAAAGTTATACCAAGTTTTCCAAATATCCTTAAATCTGCAAATTTTCAACTTTTTTTCGGTCAACATTATCACTTCGAAAAATTTTTTTTTATCAATAGCCACTAATTTTATGTCATAGAGAATATTTTGCAGTTTCGAAAACCCTGCTTCCGTTTTCTGTACGATAATTTGTTCCCAAGCAATTGATGGTCAAAGTTAAAATTGACTTTTCTGCTTTGATCAACGATTACTCTGCACCAAATCATCGTACAGAGCTCACCATTTGCTCAAATTAAAGCTGATTAAATTCTCTAAAAGTGATTAGTAGTCACATGACAAAAAAAATTTTTTGAAGCCCACAGACCATTTTAAAGGCAAGCAAAAATTTGGAAAAATTATTTTTCCTTAGTTTTTCGATGATTACTGGAAAACCGCGAGCGTTAAAAAATTTTACCGTCCAGATCTGAAAAGTAGATACCTAGAGCTACAATTTGCTTTTTTTTATTTTCTGTACGACCATTTTTCTCCGAGTTATCCCATGTTGAAAATCACCCAAAAATTTGGAACTTTTTTTTATATCCTTTAATTTTTGTAAGTAGTGTATATTGAAATAATTCGATAATGGGAGGGTTCAATAGTTAGAAAAAATTCCTGAACAGGTTCAATAGTTCAAAAAGTTTCCTGTACAGCTTCAACAGTTGGAAAAAAATTCCCGTACAGGTGTAACAGTTGGAGAAGGTTCCTGAACATGATTCTGTACAGTTTTATTTTTGGAACATATTCCTGTACAGGTTCACATCTTGAAAGGTATTTCCGCACAGATTCACTCGTAAAAAGTTTTCTTACAAATTTTTTTGTTCGTTAAGTTTCCTCCAGTTTTCATTATTCATAAAAATTCCTGTACAAGTTTCTTTTTCGAAATCGTTTCCTACTCAGGTTTAATTTTGTAGAGTGTTTTCCTGTACATAATTCTGGTTTGAGTCTCACACCTATATTTGAATTTTGAAAATAAAAATTTTTAAATTCCTCTACCCGTACGGGAATGTCTATCAACAGCTATTTACCAATCGCATAAGAAGCTTGCATAACTCAGAAATCCTGATTGGCAAGATGTATAGGTGAGGAAAGGATGTTGACTGATTAAAATGCTTTGCATATTAGTTACGTTACAGTTGAAATTCCCCTAAAACAGGAACTCGCGTGTCTGCTGTCAAACACATACGCAACGTATAATGCGCGAGTTTGTAACTATAGAGTTCCGAACGTGGCAGCGTGCCGCGAATTCCGGCGACACCGGATTGCTATCTGCAGAGCGTAACCAACAATTTAGCGAGCGACAAGTTCTTACGCGGCGGCCGCTTAGAGGCTAATTACTTCACTTAATTCTAACTTAAAGTTGAGGGAAAAAAGAAACTTTGGAGGCGGATTGACGCCCTGATACGCAACGTGTTTATGTGCTCGGAGTTGTGCAAAACGAGCAGATTTAAGTAGAGCGAAGGATTATTAAGATTGCAGACGTGATAAAACGGAATGACAAAGACGTGTTGATATAGAGGTTTACTTTTACATCAGCCTCAGGTGGAATATGTAAATTAATTCGAGACTTATCGAAACGAGATTTTTTGACATGGTTTGTGCACCTGTTTTGTTGTTAGAAAAATATTTTGAGCAGGTGTCTTTTTTGAAATATGATCCTGTGCAGGTTTCACGGTTCGAACAGGTTCCCGTACAGATTTAGTAGTTGGAAAAAGATTTCCGCATAGGTTTAATAATAAAAAACGGTTCCCGTACAGGTTCAATATTTGAAAAAAGGTTCCCGCACGTGTTCTTTATTAATTGCTAAAAAATATCCGTATAGGGCCCATTTTTTAATTCTACACTGAGAAACTCTGTGTTAGGAAAATTACTAATTAGGGGCAAAATCCCAAAATGTCTCAATTTTGGGATTTTGCCCATACTTGCTATCGATATTAGTAATTTTTCTAACATAGAGTTTCTCAGTGTAAGGGTGAGAAACAACCCTTAACGTACTTTAACGTATGTGCAATTTCAAAGTTGTTAAAATTAACATTTAATCACAAAAAAAATTGTTCAAGCCTTAAACAGTCGCAATCAGAAGAACCACCCTCAAAAACAACCCTTAGCGAAAAATGACATAAAAGTCGAAAAATGAACCTATAATTAATAATTATATAAACATTTTTCGACATGAAAAATGATCTTTAGTAGTCTAACGAATAATAGATAAAGTTATATTCCTGTACAGATTTCATACCAAAACCTGCACGGGAACCTGTTCAGGAATCTTTACCTGGAATCCATTCAAAATTAAATCCACTTTCGCACACTTTTTTTAATAACTTTCTCATCCTTTCTCCGATAAAGATATTCTCCTCCAAGATTCTTTTCGCCTTGAAATTAAGAAAACAAACAGAGGAGAGTCGGTAAGAGAGAACGAGATAAAAGGGAGTCTAATATAGCGTACTTCAGAAGATAAAGTTGGTAATGCATTTGGCTTTCACGCAAACATCGTTTTAATCCCCGTTCTTGGAGTTGGTTGACGGACGAGGGTGAGGGGGATGAGGGGTGATGGTGGGGGGTGGTTGCCGGATGGCGGAGAGGGTAGTGAATTCAACTGAGGCGAGTAATCAGGGAGACATTATTTCTCTTTGAGTCCTACCGTGTTTTAATACGAAGGAAAATATATAAGCTGTCTGTACAGTTCGAGGTCCTGTATTCACTCCCCTCTCCGCTGTACGATCCACCCTGCCCCCACCACCCGCCCACCATCCACACTCGAAGGCGCTGCCACCCTCTCTATGTTCCTTCTTCCGTTCGTTGATCATTCGCAATTGACGTGCTCGATGGAATCCTGGCAAAGCTATTGCCCAGAAATAATTTTTAACCCCTGACGATATTCTCTCACTCCCCTCAGGAAAAGACTGACGTTTCACTTCTTTCGTCAGATATCGCGACAAACTTTGTCTCCAAAGAGGTGAACTGTAATTTAGTTTCTTCCCTTTTATTTTACATTTATTTTTGTTATTTGTCGGTAGATTTGCTACTGTAGATTTGCACACTGATACATTTGCAAAATAATGATTCAGTTCGAAAAGTTTTTATACCGATACTTTTCGATATATCTCGATTTGGCGATATATATCGATTTCTCTATGTATCTCGATTTATCGAAACATTTTAAGCAATCGATATATTTCTAAGTTTATCAATTTAGATCTCTCTCTATTATATCGAACTATCGATATAATTTCGGGTTATCGATATATTTCGACCTATCGATAGGTACCAGCAGGCACCCAGCCCAAAACAGCCTAAATTGGCGAAAAAACACCCTCTTTGCAGGCACCCAGCATAAAAAAAGCCTACATTGACAAAAAAACACCCCCTTTGCAGGCACCCAGCCCAAAACAGCCTAAATTGGCGAAAAAACACCCCCTTTGCAGGCACCCAGCCCAAAACCGTCTAAATTGGCGAAAAAACATAAAATATGTAACTTCGACTATGAAATTTGAAAAAAACGACTGTACTGAAAAATCCGTTGACTGAAATGCTCTCATTTTCCAGAAATCGATGTTTTTTCAGGCAATTGTGATTCCCAGGAATGACAATTTCATTCTCACGCGCTTGAGAGGACTAGGGATGAAATTTGAGAAGTCCAAGTGGTCAACATTTTCAAGCTGAAACGACTCGCTTGTCCCTCTCAATACCCCAATGTCACAAAGGCGATTTATCTTCGACACTCTCTGCCGGGATCCCCACGCACGAAGTAATTCGAAGAAAAGGCAATGTGGTTTAAAAAACAAAAAGCTTAGACTGTGACGTATTCTTTCAGCTAATGTGGGATAAAGAATAGCAGGAAGTCATTAAAATAAAATAAAGAGAATTTTGTACAAATTTTTATATTCTCTTCTTGGAATTAGATTTGCGTTTAAAATCATTTCTATTATTTATCTGATTTCCTGATATTTTTAATGATACATTGATTTTATTCATTCAATAATTTTATTATTATTATTATTATTATTATTATTATTATTTGTCTTTGCCTCATGCTCACAAGACGGTAATTCGATTCTCTTTACGCAATTTGGTCCAAACGCGGTTTCTTACGCACGATCTGAAAAACGATCGCGAGTTCGCCGAACTTTGAGACTCTATGGGTATATTTGAGTTTACGCACTGAGCCCTTTTTTAAAAAAATAATGATATTATCAAACAATATCGAAATATAAAGATAATTATTAAACAATGTTAAAATATATCGATATCTTCCGAGAAATATCGGTATATTTTGACATTTTACGAGGTATATTGATACATTTCCATGATATTATAAATACATATATCTAAATATCGATATATTAAAAATATGTCAATATATTTCGATATTTTTCGAGAAATATCGATACACTTTCATAGTGTTCTATAAATATCGATATATTTAGACATAGCTTGATATTTTGCGATATATATCGATAAATTTCGATAATTCTCGAGAAATATCGATACTTGTCAATATTTTTTAATATTTTACGAGATATATCGATATATTTCGATATTTTTCTATATATTTCGACATATTTGGAAAGGGCACAAAATTTGTCGACATATTTCGAGAAATATAGACGCTTGTCGTCAATATTGAAATTGAAAAGCTACGCTTTGCCGTAAATTCTTCGTTTTGGTTTATATTGGAGAGCAATAAAATGGTAAAAGGACCGTTTTTGGAATCATTAGAGTATACATCTGTTCGCTGAATGCGAATATCCGCGAGGCCCACCCCGTATATTGCCTGGGAAAATAAATCTTGTGGACACTCACCGGGAGGGAGACTGGACATTGGACGCTGTCACCGGACACGGGTTGCAGAGACTGCAACAGATCGCGTGCGTGAAAGAGAGGACGGCTATCAATGGCTGCATTATACAATACCCGTGCGTCGACATACAGTCTACATACACGAATACACGCATGCACCACGTACCTACACTTTATACGGACTCGCTTCCACGGAACCTGCTCTGTAATCCCTACACGCATGTCTCTCAGGTATGTAACTCTCGCGGTTTCTCGCGGTCTCTCTCTCTCTCCCCCCCCCTCTCTTTCTCTCTCTTTCCCTTCTGATTCTTTCCTCGTCCGTGTTGTGCTTGCTTTTCGCAGGGAGAAGATACAACTCTCGACAGGGTATTTCTTCTGAAGGGCGTATCGTATGTTAAAACAGGGTAGGTTCAAAAATATTATTTTCTCCTCTTTTTTTGTGTTGAATCCAGTTCGTAATTAACGAAGAATAAATTCCTTGCCTGTTTTAAAGATAATTAATTTTTGATAACACAAGCACGATTTCAACTATTTTCTCATGGATACAAAGTGAGGCTAAAATTCTACTGTTCGCTCCCCAGGGGATATTTTAGCTTTTGGAACATTTACTTCCTACTTTTTAATATTTGTACTCTTTACTTTTTAGTACCTAGGGGAAAAAAGTTATTTTCAGTCTCTAAGGGAGAAAAGTTACTTTTTACCCCTAGAGAGAAAATATAACTTTTTAATCCCTAGATAGAAAAAGTAATATTTAGTCCCTTGGGATAAAAATTACTTATTATTTCCTAAGGAGAAACAAATAATTTTACTCCCATGAGACGAAAAGTACTTTTTATTCTTTAGAAAGGTCGAACTAAAATTCTACTTTTCAAGCGCATATTTCTCTTGAGTGTTTCCTGTACCTTCTTCTATGGATACGATATCACTAACAATTTGTTGGCTTGTAGTCAACGCTTATGTTACAAGGCTTGTCCTGCATTCGCTGAAATAGACTAAGATCAATTTCCGGAAGATCGCGATACCTTCTCTAGTGTTCTTCCATTCCTTGTTGAGAATTTATCTAGAGGTTCTTCAAACAATTTCCATCCCTGTGGTTTTTTTTTTTAAGTTAAAGTAGATAGAGAATTTTCGAATTATATCAAATTACACTGAGATATTTCGATATATTTGGGTATTTTTCGAGAAATATTTATTTTGATCAAAATATGTAGAAGAAAAAATAAAATCTGTGACTACAATCAAGAATTCGGGACCCTATATTAGAATTCAAATCAGTTTTATGAATATTATCGACGCTGGGAAGCAGAGAATAAATCTAAATAGAAAATAGGTCTGTTGACCAGATGCTCTAACTTGTAACACTTACTGAGTTTGAATCTCCTTCCAGATCCTTTTTACGGCCAGATCGACCCCATCCACCGTCGAACAATTATGCCCAACATCAGGAAGCACTTTGTTCTGAAATAGATTAAAAAAACTTTAAGCGAACAAGTCCATAAGAATTCAACTCTCATTTTATATAAAAAGATAACTCCTTATTTATTTTTTTGAAATCCCATAAAATTTTGTTCAAATTATTTTAAACGTTGCGAAATTTTTTCGACGAATCCCCTTTTTAAATCCACTTGTTAATAATTATATAATAATAATAAACAAAAATAATTTGTTATTATTATTAATTATTCCATTAATTTGTAATTAATTTTCCGTAAAATGAATTAAAAAATGGTTATCTCCTGTAACTGTTGTTAGGAAGAGGACATTAATTTTGAGAGGGTCTTAATTTATAGTCAGTTGTTCGGCCAGTTCTGATGCAATGCCTTCTGTTCCATATCCCTCCACACTCGTTATCTTTCAGGTCTTCTCTCTGTTTAAACTGAAAAACTTGAAACGTTACATCGCCGGGAACCTAAAATTCCGCTGGGTGAGAAATTGCAGAGAGGTAAGCTGGAAAACATTAAAACCCAAAGAAGAGTCTGATCCGAGGAGCGAGAGACACGACTGGAAAGAAAAAAAAGGGGAGTGACATAGTACCCTCGAGTTACTGGAATCTCGTGTCATCTACGAAGTTCCTTCTCTTCTTTCTCCCACTGAATCACAGTTCTTTGTCTTCTCCCAAGATTATTCTTATTTAATCAGGTTTTAGTGTATTCGAGAGGTTTCACGTCACTTGAGGTGCCTTCAAGAGACTTTAATGGATTTCATAAGATTTCAGTGAGTCTTGAAGACTTGAGAGGACTTTGTAAGACTTCAGGTGACTTCAAAGGCCTTCTAAGAACTTCAAAAGACTTCAGATGATTTCAAAGGACTTGAGAAGACTTCAGAAGATTTCTGCAAGTTTTAAGTAACTTTTTAAATTGAAGTTGAAATTTTAATTACTTGAAACGATTTCAGAAGACTTCAAAAGACTTATTGGACTTCAAAAGACTTGATAAGACTTCATGGACTTGAAAAGACTTCAAGTGACTGCAGAAAGTTTAACAAATTTCAGTAAATTTCAGTCACGTCAAAATTGACTTCAAATGAATTTAGTAGACTTCAACAACTTCAGAAGATTTCATTTTAAAAGACTTAAGCAGACTTCAGCGACTTCAAAAGACTTCAAATGACTTCAGAATGTTTCAAGAGACTTAAAAAGACTTTTAATGATTTCAAAAGAATGCTGAAGTTTTCACTGACTGTAGAAGACTTCTGGAGACTTTACTGACTTCAAAAGACTTGAAGTGACTTCAGAATGTTTCAAGAGACTTAAAAAGACTTTAATGGATTTCAAAAGGGTTTAAGTGACTTCAAAAGATTTTAATGGATTTCAAAAGGGTTTAACTGACTTCAAAAGACGTCAGAAGACTTGACTGACTTGAAGAGACTTCAAGTGACTGCAGAAAGTTTAACAAATTTCAGTAAATTTCAGTCACGTCAAAATTGACTTCAAATGAATTTAGAAGACTTCAACAACTTCAGAAGATTTTATTTTAAAAGACTTAAGCAGACTTCAACGACTTAAAAAGACTTCAAATGACTTCTGAATGTTTCAAGAGACTTAAAAAGACTTTAATGGATTTCAAAAGGGTTTAAGTGACTTCAAAAGATTTTAATGGATTTCAAAAGGGTTTAACTGACTTCAAAAGACGTCAGAAGACTTGACTGACTTGAAGAGACTTCAAGTGACTGCAGAAAGTTTAACAAATTTCAGTAAATTTCAGTCACGTCAAAATTGACTTCAAATGAATTTAGAAGACTTCAACAACTTCAGAAGATTTTATTTTAAAAGACTTAAGCAGACTTCAACGACTTCAAAAGACTTCAAATGACTTCAGAATGTTTCAAGAGACTTTAAAAAGACTTTTGTGACTTCAAAAGAATGCTGAAGTTTTCACTGACTGTAGAAGACTTCTGCAGACTTTACTGCCTTCAAAAGACTTCAAGTGACTTCAGAATGTTTCAAGAGACTTAAAAAGACTTTAATGGATTTCAAAAGGGTTTAAGTGACTTCAAAAGATTTTAATGGATTTCAAAAGGGTTTAATTGACTTCAAAAGACTTCAGAAGACTTTAATGACTTGAAGAGACTTCAGGTGACAAGAAAAAAATGTAATTTATAAAAAAAGAGTTTTTTACGGAGAGATTGAAGAGAGAAGATAAATATTAGCTTGTGAGTTGTAAATCGGTCAGATTGTCGACGCATTTGTTTAAACTCTTGCGCTAGAAGTCAGTTCGAAGTGGTCCGAAGGATGCTGGAGAGTCCGTATGGTGGCGGCACGGCCGGTGTGATCAGGTGGTTCGCAAGGACGCGGCAGGCCATTCACCCGTTCACCCGCTCTCTCGATTCGCTTCATCTTACGCTCTTTTCTCTCTCTCTCTCTCTCTCCTCTCTCCTCACCCCTTCAATTCCTATTCTCTCTCCTTCAATCATCCAGTCTTCTCTGTCTTTCTCTCATTCTTCTCCTCACCCTTCTCCCTCTCTTGCTCTTTCTCTTTTCATGTCTGCATTATCTATTCTATCTCTATATCTCTGCGTTCAAATCACAACTCAAATTATATAGCAGGGTTTACTTCACACTCGACAAAATTCGTGCAACCGACACCGGGGGCTCGACCATATCTCCCATGAGTTTACAGTTCAGATCACATTCACTCGAGATTTAAACCAGAGGATAACAGGAGAAAGTGGAATAAAGTTGCATCAAAATTCGATTTTTTTTGGTTCATAGCAGAAGATTCATTCGAAGTTGAAACTAAGAAAGAGCGCACGGTGAGCCCTGATTGGTTTCATATCTTCGGGGCCAGATCGGGATAATTCCATGGCCCAGACTCGAGCCAGACCGGTTCAAGCATTGCAACGCCACCTAGTTCCAATTTAAGGAAATTGTCTTGCTGTCAGATGAAGCGTGTTATTGTTGATAAAATTCATGTTTATTATTTGATTCTCAGGGCCGATTCCACCAACTGTGATTAAATTTTAATCCTTGATTAAATTCTTGATTTGCGTACGAATAAAGTATTGATTAACTTAAGTTAATCAAGGATTAAAATTTAATCACAGTTGGTGAAATCGGCCCTAAGTGTTCAATATCCCTAGCGAAAGTTTCGGATTGAAATTCAGTCCGAATAAATCCGAAAATTTCAGAATCGTTCCGAAAGTATCCGACTCAAACAGTTTCATTCCGATCTAATCAGAAGAAAGTTTTTAATCCGAATTAATCCGAGACTCATTCAAAATCAATTCGAACTTGTAATTCTAATTAATCGGGTCAATATAAAAATTAATCCGAATTTATCCGAAACTTTTATCTGAACCAAACAGTTTCATTCCGATTTAAGCTGAAGAAAGTTTTCAATCTGAATCAATCTGAGACTCATTCAAAATCAATCTGAACTTAAATTAATGTTCGAATGATTCCTTCAATCCGAATTAAAAGTTAAACATTTTTTTTTAAGTTCTTGAAATCTCCTGTAATTCCTTCTTTCAGTAGTTACTAAAAAAAAATATTAATCATTTATAAAGTTTAAATAAATACTGGGATTTTGGTGTTTATTTTAAGGTGTTTTGTGAAATTTTAAAGGAATTCAGGCAATTTTAAGAGACTTTTAAGAATTCTAAGGGATTTTATGGGATTTTATGTGTTTTGAAATTTTGAGGAATTTCAAAAGGTCTGCAAGAGTTTTATGGGGTTTTAAGGAATTTAAAATTTTTATCTGGTATTCCAAGGAAATGTAAGATATTTTGAAAGACTTCTAAGAATTGCGAGGGATTTCATGGAATTCTATGAGATTTCTAATAATTTTAAATGATTTCTAAAGATTTTTCCTATCTTTAAAAGATTTTGGGAAACTTTTACAGGATTTCATGGAATTTGATAAGATTTTAAATAATATTAACGGATTTTAAAGATACAAAGGGATTTTAAATGTTATCGTAAAATTTAGTAGAACTTTAAAGGATTTCAAGCTAATTTATCTACTAAGCTTATTTACTAAAAATATTTATTATTATGAATTTATAATTGGTTTAACTAATTTCCTCTTATGGTAAAGTATCACATGCCCTTAAATAACTTTGGAAAAAGAAATTGGAAAAGGTTTTTAAAAAAAGACTTGGAAAATTTTGCAAAAAGATGCTGTAAAAGGTTTTTGTCAAAAATGGTTTAGAAAAAGTGTTGGAAAAAGCGACTGGGAAAAGAAAAGACTGAAAAAGTTAGAGATAAAAAAATTCCTAATAAAAGTTACCTAATGAGTCTCCACAAGTCAGCTAAATAATAAAACTTCTTTCACCTCAAATAACTTTGAGGTAAAAGCAAATATACTCGAAACATTCCAAGACAGATGAGCAGACTCAATACTAAAATGGTACGTATAACTGATTTTGCGAAAGCAAGTGTGCGAATATTTTTCTGTGTCTCTGTATGAGTGAAAGTGAGTGCCAAATACACCAGGACGAAACCCGGTTATTAGTTCCCTGCGGGAGAGCCTGCAACTTCTCCCTCTTCTCCCCATCCTTCTATTGCCTTGTCGTTCAACTCCTATTATTTCACTCATGACGTCACACGAGGAAAGGAGAGGTGGAATAAACGGGAAAACCCTTGCACTCGACGGCCTGCCAATCGACGTCAATGAATCGCTTCTTGTCAGAAGGAAAAGAAAATTACTAGGAAGACACGTAGGAGTCGAGGCGAAAAATGAATGAATTGATCCCGACGTAATAATAGGCTCGAGACTTACAAAAGACTGCCTACGCTGACAGGACACTAAGATCGATGGATCCAATTTTTCTTTTCAATTAAGTGTTATTAATATTTATTTTTTACAACTTTTATTATTTTTTTATAGTTAATTCGTAATAAATTAAAAGAATTCACACGATTAAATAAAAGTTTAAATAAATCAAACACATTTGGTGGAATTCAAGGTGAATGGAAAGTAATTGCAAAGAATCTATGAGAATTCAGAAGAATTTCCACGAATTAAAAAAAAAGGTCAGAGGAATTCTCAAAAATCTATACAAAAACAAGTAAATTCACATACATTAAAAGGAATGCACAAGAATTAAAAAGAATGCAAAAATAATTTCAAATAATATACGGCAATTCAAAAGAATTCGCAAAAATTAAAAAAAAAATGAAAAGAATTCACAAGAACTCTAAAGAATTCAAGGTGAATTCAAAAGTCTTTAATTGAATTCAGCTTAAATCAAAAAAATTTGGAGGAATTCATGATGAATGGAGAGTAATTTCAAAGAAACTTCTAGAATTCAGAAGAATTTTCACGAATTAAAACAAAATAGAGAGAAATTCTCAAAAATCTACAAAAACAAGTAAATTTACACAAATTAAAAGGAATGCACGAGAATTTAAAAGAATGCAAAAGTAGTTTCAAATAATATACGAGAATTCAAAAGAATTCACAAGAACTCTAAAGAATTCAAGGTGAGTTCAAAAGTCTTCACTTGAATTCAGAATAAATCAAACGAATTCAAAAGAATTAAGAAAAACTCAAGAGAATTGAAACAACTCTAATTCAATAAAATAAAAGTGTGTGATTAAAAAATTTAATATATATAAATTAGAATCTTGTTACTCTGGCGTTTCCGTAGCGAAACCTTCGGATTGAAATTCATTCCGAGTCAATCCGAAATTTTTGAATCATTCCGGAATTTTTATCCGAACCAAAAAGTTTATTTCCGATCTAATTCGAAAGAATTTTTCAATCCAAATTAATCCGAAGCCCATTCAAAATCCATTTGAATTAATCCGAAATTTGAATCCGAATGAATACGAATTTATCCCAATTTTTCGGTGTCATTCGGATAGATGCGGATAGACCGGATTAATTCGTATTGAAAATCCTGATTGATTTATTCGAATCATTTCGTAATGAAACAATTTAGTCTGGATGCAAATTCTGGAATGATTGGAATTGATTCGGAATGAATTTCAATCTGAAGCTTTCGCTAGGGTTATTATTTCTGATTAGTTTCGAGGCCGAAGAGTTCGTGCGAGTCTCCTAATTGCATTAGATAACCCGCAGACGCTTTATTGTCTCGGGAGTTACCTTTTTCTCGGCGGCAGGTACACATAAGTAATTCAGCGTGGCCATAGCGAAATTTTCACCTGGTCAAACAAAAAAAGCCGGCGGCCGAGCGTTCGTTTTATTGTATTTGCATTGTTATGCTAATCACTAAAGAAGGCAATGACAATGCGTCAACCTCGATTTAGGAAGCGACTTACGACTGAGAAGGATAAAAAAAACAAGACAAGTATGGCTGAGCAAATATTAACTAAGCAAATCATTATAATAGTTCCCTCGGTGCTCACTCTTTGCCTCTCGCTGTCATTCCACCTTATCGACGTCCTCTGCACATATAAGTATTTATAATCATGTAGATGCGAAAGAGCCGTGACTTATTTCACTCTAAGACACTCATTCAGTTTTTAAACTTTATTATTTTATCGCACAATAGACCCGGTATTTTAAAAAAATTTTTTTATTTTATTTTCTAAATCAAGGTCATGAGAGTTTTTATTTAAACACATTATTTCAGTGATTAGTATTTTTATAGATTTTATTCTTTATAGAGGTTAGTTTTTAGCCTTTAATTTTTAGTTCAAGCTTACTTTAGTTTTTTAGTTGTTAGTTCGGATAAGCTTCACAGCTCTTATTTTTAGCTTTTAGTTTTTAGTTTGAGTTTTTAGTTATAGTGTCAGTTTTTAGTTTTAGTGTTAAAAGTGTTTTTAGTGTTTTAGTGTTTTTATTTAGTTAGTTAGTTAGTTAGTTTAGTCGCCGTTAGAGTTTATAATCTTCAGTTTTAATTTTTAGTTCTCAGTTCTCATTTTTTAGTTTTTTCATTTCAATTATTTAGTTTTTTAAATTTCTAGCTTTATGTGTTACTTTTTTAGATTTAGTTTTTGTTTTCAGACGTTAGTTTCAGGTTTTTAGATCTTAGTTTATAGTTTTTGTTATATGTAGTTTATAATCCTTAGTTTTAAGATCCAGTAATGAGCTTTTATTTTATTTTTCTACTTTTCAGTTTAGTTTTTAGTTTTTAGCTTTTAATTTCTAGCCTCTATTATCTAATTTTTACTGCAAGTTATTTTTTAAATTTTAGTTTTTAACATTACTTTTCCTCTGAATTTTTATTTTTTAGTTCTCAAAAACTAGTCATTTCCTCGTTTACTTCATAGTAAAAATCTCAGTTTCCACTAATTACTAAATTTCAACCAATCGACATTAAAAGAGTCTACGAAGAACCGAACTTTATTGAAACAAGCTTCCAGTAAATGTTCTCCTCTACTCCTGCAACCTCTGGCATCAATTAAAGAAGTCAATGAGAGGGAAAGGCGAAAAACAATCTAAACAGTCGAGTGAGCACTTATTTGACCGAAACGTGCTAACATAACGATCCGAAACGCTAATAACGTTATCCCACCGTGGGTCGAGGACCAAAAAAATACTCAAGCCACTTGATCTGGCCAGAAAAGATTTTTATCAACGCCAATATGAGGAGTAGGAATGGAGGTGGTTCCCAGCGTTGGAACCAGTGCTGGCAACTTGAGGCAATGCAATCGTGTCAGTCCTTGTCTACGACTCGACTCCGCGCCCCCCAGCGGTGTGTAACGCAATTACGATTGTTGTTTGAATGAACAATCAAGCGCCCTCGAGGCGCGCCCCAATCATTCAATTTCTCTTCGATCTGATTCTCTCACTACTTCTGCCTCACCCCCCAACCTAACTCCTTTAGCAGTCGGCAGCCCTTCAGGACGTGCACGACCCGCCAGTCGACTAACAAAGTGACTCTTCCTACTTCTTATTTCCTGCCGCTGACAGGGCGAATATTATCGAGAAAAAGCTAATAACAGACTTAATACGGTAAGCGGAATACCTGCTGGATATTTGCTCATGTGTCACTCGATAATAAAGTAAATATGTGATTTGACTTCAATTGAATAGTTTTTTGAATTTCAGCTAGGGATGGGATATCGATATCGAAAATAACGAGACGCATGAATATGCCCAAAATTCTATTTTCCCTAAAATTTATTTTACCGAAAATCAGTTGATCGAATAACAATTTGCTATAATTTTTATACTTCCGAATTATTGTTTGACATAATTTTTATTTTATCCAATTATAATTTGACATAATTTTTACAATTCCGAATTATTATTTAGCATAATTTTTATTTCTCTGAATAATCATTTGTCCTAATTTTTATTTTTCCGAATAACCATTCGACATAATTTTCATTCTTCCGAACTGTCATTTGTCATAATTTTTATAATACCGAATTACTGTTTAGCATAATTTTTATTTTTCCAAATGAGCATCTAACCTAAACTTCATTTTATCAAAACACCATCTGTCATAATTCCCATCTGACTGAAATCCCAAGTACCAGAAATTTCATTCTTCCGAAAATGGCTTTCGACAATTTGGTTGGCTGATTTGAATTACGCGGTATTATTCAGCCAATCAAATCGCCGGACGCCATTTTCGGAAGAATGAAATTTCTGTTACTTGGGATTTCGGTCAGGTGGGAATTATGACAGATGGTGTTTTGGTAAAATGAAGTTTAGGTTAGATGCTCCATTCGGAAAAATAAAAATTATGCTAAACAGTAATTCGCTATTATAAAAATTATGACAAATGACAGTTCGGGAGAACGAAAATTATGTCGAATGGTTATTCAAAAAAATAAAAATTGGTACAAATGATTATTCGGAGAAATAAAAATTATGCTAAATAATAATTCGGAATTGTAAAAATTATGTCAAATTATAATTCGAAAAAATAAAAATTATGTCAAACAATAATTCGGAAGTATAAAAATTATAGCAAATTGCTATTCGATCAACTCATTTTCGGTAAAATAAATTTTAGGGAAAATAGAATTTGGGGCATATTCATGTGCCTCGAAAATAACGATATATCAAAGTCAATATCAATACAATAATACCGATATTCTTTAATAACCGATACTTATTTGAAAATATAAAAATATCGATATTTAAAATATCGGTATATTTTTTTTAGTGATGGGATATCCCATCAAACCCCAACCCCAACACATTAAATAAGATAGAAATTTAGATAGATGAGATAAAAGATGAGATGAGAGATAACAAACACAATTTAAAAAATTGATGAGATAAAATATATATGAAAAAATATTAGTTCAGATAAAAAATTAGATATAAGATATAACTTAAGATAATTTTTCAAAGAAGAGATAATCCGATCTTTAAACTTCAGATATGTAAAAGTTCAGATGACGGAAAGATGATAAAATTTCATACAAAAGATGAGATAAATTTTCGGATAAGCTATGATATAAAAATAAACCAAACAAGTAACGATTTAAAAATAATTGGTCAAGGTCTAAAAAAATATTATGCATTGTGTAAAGTCACTGCTTATAAAAATTGTTTGATCCTTTAATTTACGCTCCTCATTCACCCCTGAATAAGTATTTTGCCGCAAAGCAAGTGCTCGACCATCGGATAAGAATGAAGATCGTGGAGATCAAAGGACAGTTTTTACTTGCCATTGAATTCTTTCGGCATTGGAGGCAAAGTGCACATCGGAAATTTCTCATTTCCAGGTAATTAATTTACAATGAGCCGGACGAAAGGGGAGCTAATCCTTGTTTGGAGGGTTACTTATGGCCTCCGTTCTTCCATTAAGACTCGGGGTGGTCGATCACCACAAACAAGCAGCACGCTCCGACGATAATTATTGACTGCCACTTAAATCGAGCTCCTTTCACCTACCCCACCTTTTATTCACCGCAAAAACTCTTTATCTAAAAAACGCTCATTTAAAATTTTTTTAAATTCATCTAAACTTTTGTTTAATTCATTAAAAATTCTTTTTAATTATTTCAAAACTAAAAAATTGTCAAAATTATGAGTTATATTTATTTTTAGTTAAGGTAACTTTAGTTCAATTTAATTTTAGCTCAAGTAACTTGTACTGAAGTTACATTTAGTTCAAGTGGCTTAGACTAAAGTTACTTTTAGTCCTAGTAACTTTTTCTAAAATTACTTTTAGCCAAAGTAACTTTTACTGAAATTACTTTTAGTCAAAGTAATTTTTACTAAAAGTATTTTAGCTAAAGTAAATTTTACTAAACATACTTTAAGTCAAGGTAACTTTTACTAGAATTAGTTTTAGTCAAATGAACTTGTACTAAAATTACATTTAGTCAAAGTAACTTTTGCTAAAATTACTTTTAGTTTCAGTAACTTCTACTAAAATAACTTTCAGCCCTAGTAGCTTTAACTAAAGTTACTTTTAGCCAAAGTAACTTTTACTAAAATTACTTTTAGCCAAAGTAACTTTTACTGAAATTACTTTTAGTCAAAGTAATTTTTACTAAAATTATTTTAGCCAAAGTAACTTTTACTAAACTTACTTTAAGTCAAGGTAACTTTTACTAGAATTACTTTTAGTCAAATGAACTTGTACTAAAATGACATTTAGTCAAAGTAACTTTTGCTAAAATTACTTTTAGTTTCAGTAACTTCTACTAAAATAACTTTCAGCCCTAGTAGCTTTAACTAAAGTTACTTTTAGCCAAAGTAACTTTTACTAAAATTACTTTTAGACAAAATAACTTTTACTGAAATTACTTTTAGTCAAAGTAATTTTTACTAAAATTATTTTAGCCAAAGTAACTTTTACTAAACTTACTTTAAGTCAAGGTAACTTTTACTAGAATTACTTTTAGTCAAATGAACTTGTACTAAAATGACATTTAGTCAAAGTAACTTTTATTAAAAGTACTTTTGAAAAGAGTGAAGAGTAAGTTGATCCAGATCTAAGAATCGAAATGACCTTGAGCAACACCTGGCGACTGGTGATTTGAAAATGATCGAATCGTGCAGGTGAGTTTAAAATTCTCTCTTGGATTCGAAACTGGGGCTCATACAATTATCGAGTCGGTTATTTGTGTACTGATGGGCACGTATACTTTGAAGAGCTTGGAGTCAGAGAAGTAGAAAGGGCGAATCGCCGGAGGCCCCTCGATCGACGTCAGACAGAGAGAGTTTCCGTGTCCCATCCATCTCGTCTGTGTGATTGTCATTTTCCGGCCTACATATCCGGCACGACGTTTTTCTCTGCTCGCTTAGCCTTTCGCATTTTCAATTATTTTTACGATCAAGAGGACCGTCTGTACATCCCGTGTGCCAGGGAACCTCGTAGCAGTAATTATCAGCAATTGAGTGCAAATCTCACCCTTCGGTGTAGTGGTGAGAGGCACCAAGTGTTACATATGTAATTCGTACTCGTCCTATTTCCTATAGCCCTCTGCTCTCGCATTCCAATAGACCAGTGTCTCAGAATCCAGATGTAAGAAAATACGAGTTCACGATGGGAAAGTTTGAGAAATGATTTTCAGACTCGAGAGGACATATGATGAAATAAACTCGTTGAGTCTTTTAGCCAAAGCAACTTTAGCTTTATTTAATTTTAGGTAGAGTAACTAGATCTTGATATAATTTTCGTTAAAGTAACATGAGCTAAGTTTAGTTTAGACAATGTTATATTATAGACATAGTTTCACTCCTAGCTAAAGTTACTAATAAAATTACTTTTGGAAAAATTAACTTTAGTTAAAAGTAATTTTAATTAAACATAATTTTAGTCAAGTAACTTTGATTAAATATACTTTTAGTCAAAGTTACTTTTACTACTGTTATTTTTAGCCCATGTAACTTTAGCAAAAGTTACTTTTAGTCTTAATCATTTTCGATAAAGTTAATTTCGGCCTAGACTAAATTTTCTTTTAGTTTATGTTGTCAAAGCAACTTTAGTCACATTTAGTTATAATTAAAGTAACTTTAGCTAAATTTACGTTAATATCACGTCAAATTTTCTAAAGTTAATTTTAGTACAACTAATTTTCACTAAAGTTATTAAACTCTTTTCTTTTAAGTTATTACTAGTCTACGTTACTTTAGCTAAATTCAGTTTTAATATAGAAGTAAATTTAATCAAAGTAATTTTAATTAAATTTACTTTTATTTAAATCGAATTGTACCAAATTTAGTTTTAGTCTAAGGAACTTTGACTAAACTTATCTTTGTCCAAGTAACTTTTTACTAAAGTTAGTTTTATTCCTCTAGTCGGAATAATCTGAGCTAAACTATATTCAACTTTAATTAACGTTTCTCGTACTAAGTTGCCGAAAATTAACTAAAGCCACTAAAATTAGCTAAAGTTACTGAACTGAAGGTAAGAAATACTTAAAAATATTTCAGCGAATTGTAAAATCATCGATGACACACTATAGAAAAATGTCTTCGTTTCGTAGAAACACCGCAAAATAAAGACGGCTAAAGTCCGAGGCTCATCTTATTAGTTATTAGTACATACCTTGTTCACGGTCAGTGCGGTCCCAAACGAAAAGATTTACAAATGCGAGAGCAAGAATAGAAGAGTTTCAATAGTGTCTTTGAATTACCGAGGCTGTTTTGTGCGGACACGTAATATACAAATATATCTACTCACAAATACACATAATACACACACATATACAATACAATGTTTTGATATGCATTGGTGTCGTATAGAGAGCGGGAGTATGGACACACATTTATGTCCGAGATGCGTGCACACTAGACTAAACTAAGCCCCCCTCCATCCACGTTTCTCTTCTCTGAAAGCTCCCGTGAGCCGAGCCCCTGTCATCTTTTCAAAAGAATAATATCTCTCTTTGAAACATTAGCAATTCTATGATTACCGCCTTTATTTACGGGGTCTTCACTCATTTCCTTTTCACTCCTAGCCAGCGTATCAGTTACGTGACAACTGACATCTAGAGGGGTGAAGGTTGACTTGTACCGCTTTGTAATTTGTAGAAAAAATTAACGAATCGGTGGAAATTGGCTGGAGTGTGAAAATGAGGCTGGTGATGTTAGTGTTGCTGACGCTTTTGTTCCTTTAACAATTAGACGTAAGAGGCCGTTTTTATCTTTAAAAATCAACACGGAAGACCTGCCAAAGTTGAGATAATTTTATGAAACTGAAGTTTTCAACGTTTGTATCAACGAAAAGTTATTTTTTTTTTTTGTAAAAACGACGAGACATAAAATCTGATGATTGTTCTAAATGGTTCCATTTGATGTCAAAAGACATTCAAGACAATTTCAACCCCCTCCTAAAATCAACCCCTAAGTACAGAATAATTAATTCAGAAACTCCAAACTTCGAGATCTAAAATTTTATCGTTCCAAATAGGTCCAATTTAATATTCAAAGAAGGGAAAAATAGTTTTATCCAACTAACTCTCTAGGTTCACTCTCAATATCAACCCCTAAACTTAGGCGTTAATTTTGAGGGTGAATCTAGAAGGTTAAGTGGATGAAACTGTTTTTATCTTCTTTTAAAATTATACGAACCCATTTGAAATGATAAAACTTTAGGTCTGGAAGTTTGGGGATTTTTAATGATTTTTTTGTGCGTAAGGGTTGATTTTGAGGGTGAGCCTAGAGGGTTAGGTGAATGAAACTATTTTGGGCTTCTTTCGATATTAAATGTGCTCATTTGAAACGATAAAAGTTTAGGTTTCGAAGTTAGGAGAATTAAAATGATTTTTTCTACTTAGGGGTTGATTTTGGAGGTGAAAATAGTGGTTTAGGTGAATAAAACTGCTTTGGGCTTCTTTGTACATTAAATAGACCCATTTGGAAAGATAAAATTTTGGGTCTCAAAGTTAGGGGAATTAAAATGATTTTTTTCACTTAGGGGTTGATTTTGAGGGTGAACCTAAGGATTTAGGTGGATGAAATTATTTTGAGCTTCCTTAGGCATTAAATGGAACTATTTAAAAGAATAAAATTTTAGGTCTTGATGTTTGGGGAATTGCTAAGATTTTTTTGTACTTAGGGGATGATTTGGGGTGATTTTGGGGTGATCCTAGTGTGGTAGGGGGTTGAAACTGTTTTACGTGTCTTTTAACTCATGAACTGAAACGGTTTTTGGTTCAGAATATACATATTATAAATTAATTTTTTATTTAAATTATTTTGTTACTTTTCTGATTTTTAGAATAACATAATATTGAGAAATAAGATGGCAGCACTGACAATGAAATGGAGAGCTAAGCTTATTATACAGTTTTGCATTCGCGAAAGACTGAGTGCGCGTTCGCGAGTATTCACACAAAGCCGGCCATTGTAAACGCTCATAAAAGACGCCTGTTCTTCGCATGGGCTTTAAATAATTCAATTCAACCGAATGTGTCTTTTCCTTCTCGCGTTGAGCGTCTTCTTTCGCATCCCCCCTTTTTCAATATTGCCTTTCGTCTTTCTTTAAGCCTAACTCTACTTCCACATTAAATCCCCCTCCCCACTCTTCTCAACAATTCGTAAAATGTCTTTTGCTACTCCTGAGGTAGCTTTAGTAGTTAAAAACATACAAAGACCTAGTTGATTTTTTAAAATTTGAAATGAAAATAATTAAAAAAATAATTAAAAGATACTGTTATAATCTGAATATTTAGATCTTTTAAATGAATTATTACATCTTACCATAACGGTGAAAAGATTAGTTGCAGAATACATCCATCACTGGAGCTTACCTGGAAAAAATAAATAATACTAATAAATAATAATGTTAAAGTTTATTTTGATTGTAATATATGATATTCAATTCGAATTCTTTTTATTATGTAAAAATTTAGGAAAGTTTCAAATTCTAGATTCCTTTTATCGACATTTACCGACATTCAAGAATCTTTGGTTCCTGGATTCGATTTAATTTTAGTTAGAACAACTTTAACTATATTTTATAGTACCAGGCATAGTATACTTATAAATTTACTTTTATTGAAATTACCTAAATAAATTTTAGTCGAAGTGCTAAGAGTCTTTAATTTTCAGATCTGTGCTAAATTTAGCACGGACACGAACCATCGAGATTTCCCAAATATCGGTAAATGTCGGTAAGAGATATTTTCAAATAAAAACTCTTTTATTCTTCTGTAAATTTAAACCACAAACTTCCAGCAGTATGTAAACCTAAAAAAAGAAAGTTTGTAGAAAGTTTGACAGTAAGAAAGTTGGAGATCATTGCAGATCATTTTAATAATAATTTCCATAAATTTTAAAACCTTGAAATAGACAAAAGTTCCAAATCGCTTTGAAAAATTCTAGGAAATTCAAGAACCTTCCGTGGTAAAAGTTCTGAACAAAGATAACAAAAGACTAGGGCAAACAGCAGATGACAAATCGTCAATAATTTCTTGACAGGTGTAAGAATCACACTTGACAAATTTCACGTGTTATATTAAAGGGCTCGCTCAGAATTTACCCACCCCAAACTGTCGACGGTCAAACACGCATGCGTGACTGCTGCATATACTACAGGCGCCCTGAAACGACCAGTTAAGTAAATAATGCTAAGCAAACTCAGTCATTCGAAATGATAAAAATTTTAAGAAGTTCTTACCACAAGTGTATTTGTAAAGCACTTTTATTTTTATATATTATCTATACATTTTTTTTATTATTTTTTTTTTGTTGCGAAGCATTTTTATTTTTCCTAATATGTAAATTTTCTACTTAAAAGAAATTTTTCAAACCGAATCAATCCGAGAGTCAATCAAAATCAATCCGAATTAATCCGGTCTTTCCGAATTAGTCAGAATTAATCACAGATTACGGAATGACTCAGAAAAAGTCGGATTTGTTTGGAATAAATTTCAATCAAAAACTGTCACCAGGAGATTCTAAAAATAACAGAGCGTTATAAACTAAAATTAAAATGAGTTATAATGAAGCAATGTCCTTAATGAACACTCCAGAAATTCTGCATAGCAGTAATATAAAAATCACCAACTCCCACAAAAGTTACAAAATTAAAACTCGCATCATTCGTAGTTGGCAGTGTGTGATTTTCCATTGAATTACATATGTAACCGCCACATTTTAACTGTCCAACTGTATTGAATTACCATGTTTTTTTTTAACGCGCCGTTTAGAAAACTTTCAAGCGCAATTTAAAAAAGTAGAACATTTTACCATAATACAGGATGCAAGGATGCACAATTTTTACACATATTCGTTCCCGCACAAAAGCCTTTCACAGTGAAGAGTAACTCGAAAAAAAGGGGCCCCGTTATTCTGTCATAATTAATTCAGATTTAATAGCAAACTGTAAATGCTGGTTTAAGTCATTCCCGGCACGTTATAGTATAAAAAAAACCGAGAGGAATTAAAATCTATGAATTAGACGTACTCTGCGTTTGCAATATCACTTTATTAAAGTGATATTCATCGAGAAGGGAGGAAAAAAGGGTGGGCGAACGAGTTCACAAAAAAAAAAAAAAAGAAAAAAAAGGGAAACAATGATGAGAGTAGAATAAATAAAAGGAAGAAAGAGTGAAAAGCCTGATTGCGTGCGTTAAAATATAATAACTTTTCTGTTTGAGCCAGTCGTGGGATGTATGTATATATATATCGATATCAATAAAATATTATCGAAATATATCGATTACTATTAAAATGTATCGAAATATCTCGAAATTAATCGAAATGAAATCCATGAAGTATGCTCGTTCTGCTTTTGCTTATTAAAATTATATTCATTGAGAAGGGAGGGAAAAAGGGGTGGGCGGACGAGTTGAACACAGAAAAGGGGAAAAAAGAGAGAAAAAAAAAGGAGAATAGAATAAAAGGAAGAAAGAGCGAAAAGCGTGATTGCGTACGTCAGACACAATAACTCTTCTGTTCGGACCCCTCGCGCACGGGACCGGGAGAGTTAATAAAGTGTGTAAAGAGAAAAGACTGGCAACAGGCCCACATCCGTGCTGACCATTCATGCGTGTTTAAAGAACGGACTTTAAAAAAGTTTGCCTCCTCTAACTTCTGACACTTGCACGTTATGTACCTGAGCACGAGTCCTCTGCGTGCCGCATTCGCTAAAGCAGCGAAGAAACGCGTTGTAAATTTTATTTTACGCCAGGCATCCGTCGCGATGAATGGCCTGTTTAGCACGAATTATGATTTAGCATTCTTCGCGAGGGGCAAACAAGATTTACAGGAAATTACGTGTTCAGATTTCTCGGGGCTTGCATTACTGGTGTTATGCATTCAATTTTGGAAAGCGATTACATGAAAAGAATCTTGAAGAATTTATCAAAATCAGGGAATATATTAAAATACATCGAAATCTAGCGAGACTACTCAAAACATATCGAAATATATCACAAGATATCGCAGTATATCGATACATATCGAAATATATCGCAATATATCGAAATATATCGACACATATCGAAATGTATCGAAAAACATCGAAATATATTGCAGTTAATCGAAAAATAACGAAATATATCGAGACATATCGGAATATATCGAAAAAGATCGAAATATATATCAAAACGAATCGGAGTATATCGACACATCAAAATACATCGAAAAACATCGCAATATATCGAAATATATTAATCAATGAATTAATTAATGCATTTTGATATATTTTTTATATACCGATATTTTATTGTATACTTCGAAATATTTTGATTATCTTATTAACGAAAAATGTCGAAGTATCTCGAAATAAATAATCGACTACCGAAATAAATCGAAATAATAAATAAACGTACCAAATTGAGTATCAATTATCAACGTATAAAATTAGAATGTATCGAAATAAATCAAAAGGTATTGAAATATCTCGAAAAGAACCGTTAAATGTTGACTTCTAAAAAATGCTCTGAATTCTCGTCAAGCATCTCTAAAAAAAATCGAGATTACTTAAAATGTTAAGAGTTTCGAAAATATTTCCTTTATCAGTTTAAAGGATTCAGGAATGTCTTGATCAATTCTTCGGTTATCTATCCATTAAACCATAGAGCATATAACCGTTTATGAAAAGCGGTTAGGAACTTCCAACGGTGCATACTCGATAGTTAAATCCATTACCTCCTACACCCGGTAATAATAGTCAAGTAACTCAGCCACATCACGTCAAAGAGAGTTTTTTATGCTCTTAAGAGATTCCTAATTCACTTCCCACAAATTGCTCCACACATTCTACTCGAAACATATTTAATATAGTGAATTGCTATTTATAGAACTGGTGATTTATTTCAATGGTGGAACTTTTTTTTTGTGCCAAAATTACTATAAATTCTTATTGCCAGCGTTATTATTGAAATAGAAAAATTATCATTTTTTCCTGAACGAAATCTACTAAAATGAAGCACCGGAGTAACTTTTCCCCATTTTATTCAAGCCCGAAAGTAACTTTTCCCTATTTTACTCAAGCCTGAGAGTAACTTTTCCCGATTGGTGACGAGATAGAGAGTAACTTTTTTCTAATGAAGTGAAGCACCGGAGTAACTTTTTCCCATTTTATTCAAGTCCGAAAGTAACTTTTCCCGATTATACCCAAGCCTGAAAGTAACTTTCTCCTACATTTTATATTCTGCTTTGCTATAAAAAGAATAATCTTTTAGAACTTAATTAACAAAAATACTAATTAATTTTGAATAGAACTGTATATATGACTGCGACTGTCAGTCACAGTAAATTAAAAATATTAAATAAGAACAATCGCAAGAAAAAAATATTTTTAACTGGGTAGAGATCAAAATTTATTAATGTTCATTTCTTTTTGATAGATTAGCACACGTGACCAAGTTGGCCTAAGAAGCAGGTGCGGCAAAAACTCGAAGTCGCCAAGTCGATTACGCGAGAAAGATATCGATAAAGATAACAGGACGAAACAAGTTGAGAGGGCCGCCAGGAAGACCCAAACTGGTCCCGAATTTTCTTCCTTCTCGACACGACGCGACGGCCCCGACCAATGTAAGGATGGAATGAAACCTGCCGCGGTAAGAGAGGCCACGAGCAAAAAGAAGCTGCGACCAGAAAGATCCAACTTGTCTGGCGGGCTCTTTATTTACTTTATTAGAGATACCGCTAACGGTATTGAAACTGTTTATAAAAACAAAAGACAATTTTAGGAAAGGAGTTTCATTTAATTCATCCGAATTCGAAAAATATGCCACTCACGTTTTATAATGTTTTTTTACAACTATTTACTTTCTTTGAATTTCTATTTTCGAAATAATTTGTATATTTCGATAGATGTCGATTTAGGTCGATATCTTTTAATATCTTTCGATATATTTCAATATTCTTCGATATCATTTGATAAATTTCGATTAATTTTGACATCTATCAAAATATTTCCAGATATTTAAAGAAATTTAGTTTGATATAATTTAATGTATTTCGATATACCTGTGATATATTGTGATTCGTTTTCAGATATTTCGATAAATTTCGGCATATTTCGAAATATTTCTATATCATCCAAAATATATTTCGATATACATAAATTTAAATCGATATATTTCGATGTAAATCAATATATTTCGATAAACAGCGATATATTTCGATAAACAGCGATATAAATCGTTTTAGTTTAATGTAATTTAATATAATTCGATATATTTCAATATCCTTCGATATCATTTAATAAATTTCGAATAATTTTGACATCTATCAAAATATTTCGAGATGTTTCGATATATTTCGGTAAGTAGAAATATATATATATATATATATATATATATTGATTTAATTTGATATAATTTAATGTATTTCGATATAACTGTGATATATTTTGATTCATTTTGAGATAATTCGATAAATTTCGAAATATTCTTAGGCGTGTCGATTCAGTTCGATATTTTTCGAGATATTTCTATATCTAAAATATATTTCGATATAAATAAATATAAATCAATATACTTCGATAAACAGCGATATAAATCGTTTTAGTTTAATGTAATTTAATATAATTCGATATATTTCAATATTCTTCGATATCATTTGATAAATTTCGATTAATTTTGACATCTATCAAAAAATTTCCAGATATTTCGATATATTTCGATAAGGAACGATATATATCGATTTAGTTTGATATAATTTAATGTATTTCGATATACCTGTGATATATTGTGATTCGTTTTCAGATATTTCGATAAATTTCGGCATATTCTGAAATATTTCTATATCATCAAAAATATATTTCGATATACATAAATTTAAATCGATATATTTCGATATAAATCAATATATTTCGATAAACAGCGATATAAATCGTTTTAGTTTAATGTAATTTAATATAATTCGATATATTTCAATATCCTTCGATATCATTTAATAAATTTCGAATAATTTTGACATCTATCAAAATATTTCGAGATGTTTCGATATATTTCGGTAAGTAGAAATATATATATATATATATATATATATAT
>UCOK01017491.1:0-61098 GCA_900474325.1 Synergus umbraculus
CGATAGAAGGAGAAATTTTGTGCATTTCGATTTCAAATCGTCCCAAATGCAGAGCTATATACGTTTATAATTAATAATATTTATCGCAGGGACCTGATTAGGGCCACAGCAGTGCCCTTTCTTTAATAGGGCAATTCCCACTAGGCCCCTACTAGATCTAGTAATCGGGGCCTAACTGACAAAAGCGTTACGATCTAGTTGGGGCCCCGACTAGTTTTCCCCATTAGGGCCCGACTAAAACAAGGGAAAACTAGTGGTGCCCCCACTAGACCCCTATCGAGATTTCTACACGGGCTCATTCCACCACTGGAAAATCCTGCGGACTAGTACACCGCGTTAGTAAGGCAATTAAGGTGCCCATAGAAAATACGTCATGATGACAAATTACATTAAAGCTGGTTGCTTGTGAAAGCGGAAGAACGTTACATTACAAAATCGAGAGGACTTGCTGTAAAAAATTAAATCACGATTATGAGTGGCGCAAAATATTGTATGATTCTTATAGATCGTAAGTTAATCGAAAATCATGTTTTTAAAACTGTATAAACCTAAATTTTCTGGAAAAATATATAAATAATATATGCGAGGTTTTCAAGATATTTCGTCGCATCAGTTTCTTTAGAGATAATAGTTTTTTGAAAGAGCTTAATAGTCTCTTGATTTGACTTGAAAGAGCTGTTCTTCTTTCACCGATTCAAATATAACTGTCTTTTAATTTAGTTTTCTTTATTCCGCGCGAGATAATCTGTCTGGCGCACAGCTTTCAAGCCTGAGGGTAGATCTGGCAAACACATCTCGAAGTGGATGGATAAAAAATGGGGGATGGGAAAACGGGCAAAGGGAGACAAGAGCATAAGTTTCTTTAAGGGAGGGTTCAAGATCAGAATTTATTATTCCACTTCACTAGACACGGGGAATGAAATGATCGCAACCCTTCCCTTTTTTTGTACGTAAAAATTTCCATGTCGTTGCTCCCGAACCGTTTTATAGTCGGATTAGAAGCGACAAATTAGGCGACTCAGAGTACGAGGGGTTCGGATCAGGTTGGAAATCGTAGCGAGGGTGGTTTAGTGAACGAGAGAGAGAAAGGGAGAGAGAGAGAGAGATGGAAAAGTAAAATGTGAGAGGAAGAGAGAGTGAGAGGCTAAGAGGGAGAGAATGGCGCGAATTGCGGAACCACTGGAGCGAATAAAATTTCACCTATATATCGGAATCGCTTGAATTTCGAACCATTAATACCTCTCCTACTTTTCACGAGACTTTTCAAGAGTATCTTCCATTTTTACGTACTCAACATTTTTTTTATTTAATTCCAAATATCGAAGGTAAAATATTTTACAACTTTGCCGAAAAAGTTATAATTTGTGAGTAAATTTTTAGTTAATGAGCTGACGAAGACGTAATGATAAATATAACATGTAAAATTGTACTTCGTTTGATTAAATATTCCCTTCAGATGAAAGAAGTGCATCTTACCACTCAAATAAATTTGTTTTCATAAAAATATGTCCAGAAAACATTTCGTTTGAAGTGATTTCAATTTTGTAAAATAAGATTTTTTTAAATAAGAATAAAAGTACAAGCCCACGTACCAAGTTTGTGATTGAAAATATATATTAAGAGCTTAGATCGAGCGACATAAAAATTGGGAAGTTTGTCCATGAAACAATGTTGTGGGGAAAATAGGTAATTAATATTATTCATGTAGTCTTTACAATATTCAAGACAAGCAGCGTAGAAGTATAGACTCACACGATAATCGAGGTGCAACGGGATACAAAGAGCCCTCAGTAACCGCGTTGCCGACGACTTTGTGGCGTAGAATGTTAATTAATGCGGTAATTAATTTTGCGGCTCTCTAGCGACGTAATTCCGAAGGTTGCCGCCGCGAAGTCGATCCCTCTCTCACTTTCCACTAGTCAAAAGTGAGCTAACGACACACTTGCGTATATTGTACAAAAATTTCATAAACATGCTTCGCTATCAGTAAATTAAATCATGAAAGTGAAGTTTGTCACGTTTAAATAAAACGAATAACAAGACAAAATTTTCTGATTGAAATTTATAGTATTGACCTTGAATACAAGGAATTATGCATCTCAAAAACTCATTCTTTTCATAAATAAAGTCAAATAGCATAACTTTAAAAAAAATCCTCTTTGAAAACTGGAAAATTTAAAGATAAAAGAAGACTTGAAATTGATCTTTTACAAAATGAAAAGCTTTCCGTTAAGCAAGGTATTGACCCATATTTATACTCTGTTCCCAGCACCAGTGTTCAACCTATTAAAGTAGGTTAATTCCCCTTGGCTAAATTGAACTGCATTGCGCACACCTTTTACGTGCATGATGAATTATATTAGAGTATATAAAGTTGATGTAACGATCTCCATTCAAAAAGTGAATCATATGAGCCATTTTTGATGATTATTAATAATCGGAAAGATTTTTTTCGAACAGTAATAATTTAAAATGCTTTTAGTTAAAATGAAAGAACATTCTGTTATGTGGCGCAGAAGTCCACTGCGGAAATTCAAGATACACCGATGCCCTTCTGATAAATGCGAATGCCTTCGTGGTATATGTGCATGGTGTTTGGCAGATCGCCTAGGAGAGATAAAATAATCGCTTACGACATGCAGCTCAACCGAATTTGTGAACCTACGTTAGGGCACGATTCCACTACAGAATACTCGACCACCCTCTTACGCTCGGTTTATGATGTAAGCAAAACGATGCTAAGACTAGAGCAACCTTCTTCTCTAGGAAATCATTATAAGCACCGACGTTCCTGCAGTAATTATGTTTCTTATTAATGACCCTTCCAAAACTGGGGCAGTGCGAACTCCATACAAATTATCCAATCCGCATGATGCAAAATACTGCATTGTTACAAACATAAATTAAAAAATTGTGCAACACTATTTTTAAATTACTTCCCCAAAACTTTTTGTGACTTAACACATTTTTATGATGTTAAATTTTTTATTACATTCGAGATATATCTCGAAAAGATCAGAGTTAAAATGCATCGACGATAAAGTTTCTCAAGATGAAAAATTAATGAAGTATCAGGTCGATCGTACAAAGAACTCAAGAAGTGACATAACTTTTCATTTATAGAGCACGTCGGGCTATGGAACCCGGTACATCCAGTGTCATGAATTATATACCTTGATCTACTTGTCATTGGAAGTGAGATCAATTTCAACCCCTCGTCACAACCCTTCTCCTTATCTAGAGTCATACTGCACCAAAATCTATCGCTATAATTTATCCTCGTAAGATCCATCCTCTGTCTTCTTGCGACGAAGGTCATTGGAAAAGTTTATCTTACAAGAAAAAGAATGTAATGTGACTTTCTTCACGTGCCACGATTTTTATACTTTCTCTTTGAAAAGTGCTTGGAAAAGTTCTTAGTTGAAACATAAGACTCTCATTCTCCAAATATCTTTTCAAAATATCTCTCACACACTGAGAGACTTTATTTGAGAAAATTATGAAAATTATTTTCTAAAAATGGAAAGATCTAGGATTTTTAAATCGAATTTCTTCATCTCTCCCAGAATATACAGAAAATTATACAGAATATACAGAATATACAGAAATAGCGTATACAAAGTTTCAAGCTATGCAACAGCTTTAATTAACTGTACTAAAATTTTGGATAATTTAGGACAATGTTATCAGTGTAAGAATGCACTAGTGGTATGTGTGCTGTCAAGGGATGGAGTAATGTTAGTTGTTGCATTAGAGTACGGTCTATGCTGATAAGCTCCGTCATACTTTCGCCAAGACTCGAAATTTACTTCCGCATTTGCAAAGTTAGAATGAAGACCAGCGTGAACGACAGTTGGATGGACAGTGCTCAACATGAAGGTTGCGCATTTCGCTATAGTCTGCGCTTGAAAATAAGCTCCCTAATTCACTTCTAGAGCTACGAGATTACCATGCTCTCCTAAATCGCAAAACTTCTGGGTCTATCACGAAAATTTCTCGGTAACTACGCCGTGACATTTCAATTCCAAATGAAGAAGCACAACCCAGAACTTTAGATTCAATTCTATAATCTTCCTCCAGTTTCCACAAAGATTAGGTATATAATTTTTTATGGGTCAAAGAAAAGATCCTTCTGGTAATAAATGCATATTTAACAACTATTTTGTGAATTCCGAGTTTTCACGACTATAACAACTGTGAGAAATTCAGTTTGAAAAACATATTCACAGAGAAATTTGCAAGCTGAGGGAAAATTTGATATAAAAGAAATGGAGGATTCAGAGAAGTGGCATGAAGCCTACTTTTCAGATAATCTTCAATAATCTCCGAGTAATCCAAGAGCGACGTCTCGTCGTCGTACGAGAGGCGACGCCGATCGATTATGGCACGTTTCAATGGATACTACATTAAACGCACTATCGATCTAACGCGACATTTTCCATTAAAAGAATCCATCATACTTAATTACATACAAAAAAAGTTGACCTTTATTAAGGTCGTGTTCTCATTTGGATTTATTTTCCAACGGTTAGATTCTTTCCCCAGTACTTCTAGTTTTTCTTATGCTTATGCAGGTTGTGAGAGTAATTATGTTAATTAGGTATGTGAAGCGCATTGTCTATATAGACAATAATTACCTGCATATTTCGCATCAACAGCACCACTCAATATCATGTACTCTATTGAACATTATTGAACACATATCTCTCCTTTGACCTCCTATACTAACATTGTATCTTTAATTAAAAGCTACTAAAGAATGCATATTAATTAAATTATTAAAAATTCACTAACGTTAAAAGCCTAGTAAAAGTTCGTTGGTAAAATTTTTGAGCATAATAACTATTACGTTATGCATTAACAAGGTCATAACGCATCGATAAAATGTGCACAAATTTCAAGCGAAATTGTGAAGTGCTGCGTTGTGATAAACTTTCCTGATTCAAATAACAGTCCGATTTTTTACGTTTTCAATAGAAGTTAACTGGAAATGTATTATTTTTATGAAAAGAGGTCAGACTGGAAAATTAAAGTGTGAATAAACGCAATACGATTAGTAAAACCCAAAATAAATTTTCAGTTTTATATTAAAAAATTTACGTCGGTATATTAAAAATCTCTCTCAAACTAAATCTGTCATAAAAATGTAGATCATAAAAGCGGGACATATTCGCTGAATAGCTTGCAATCACAAAACTATATAGCGCATTGAGTTCCTGTGACACGAGTATTTCAATAACTTTCAGGAGCTCGAGTAATTAAGCGTTATATAAAATTTTACAATATATATTTCTCAAAAGTTTCTCTATACCCAGAAAAGCTTCAAAACACGGATTTTCGTTGAAGCTCTTTTTCTGCATCAAATCCGCTTTCCATCAAGCAAAAGAAACTTGATTTTTCCGCGCTTGAAGTAAATTTCACTTGGCAATAAAAAGTATGCAGTTTAAAGGATTTTATAAAATAATTAAACTGTTTTTGTAAGCTGACATGCTAGCTACTTCCATCAAGAGTTATTCTTTGATAGAATCAAAACTAATTTTTCTTGTTGAAAAAAGTTCAAAACAGACATCAATGCTATTATATAATAATGAGAATTATTATAATTTGATACTGAAAAACAAATATATAAAAATCCCTTCTCTCTATGACAAAGTATATTAATGTAAATTATCTATTGTAAAACGTCTCTCATTTTAATGTGAAATTAACTGTTAATTCAAAAATATATATAGAAGCAGAATCAATTTAACGATTTTCGCGATTGAAATAAAGCTCGAAAAAATTCTCTTGCATCCCGTAGAGACTGTTAATTCTTCTTTCCTTTTTTCCTTTTTTTCTCTTTGATTAGTTTCTTTTTTAACTACCCGTTATGATGTACGTACGAATGGAGATTTTCCCTGCAAATCGAGCAGCAGATAAAATCGAATTTTCGGTCCCTGGGCGAGTAATTTTGTGGGAGTTCGATAGGGGTCGTCGTCATCCTGCAAGATTTGTTCTTTGGAGCCACCTGTTGCACGAAGTACACGAGGAACAAACGCAACGATAATTATTATGGCGATTCGCGCGATGGTGCTCTTGTTGCTTTTTACCAGACTCCAAGTTTTTTACGACTTACATCAATTAATATGCTGCTATTTACAAGGCCTCACGAACTTGGGTGTTGAGGTTTAAAATTAAGTTCCTTTCTCTAGAAGTTATACTCTGCAGAAAGTAGAGCTCTTTCCTGAATATGCAATGACCCTGAGAATTTCAAATTCCAGTTATAACATTTTTAAGGGTATATCATATTTTATGATGTCAGGAGGTATCGGCCGAGCAAAAAATTGTATTCCACCAACTTATTATACGCTAACTACAAAATGGCGCTGAAATTTCGTTAATTAATAAACAATATACAGGAGAATCGCTGTCTGGTGTCAGAAAATAAAAATAAATATTTTTTTCTTCATAAAAATTGAAGAATACCAAACAATGATGCCATCTCTCTAAATTTGAATCAATTAAATTGAATTGATTACCCGTCAAATTCCACGGATTTGCAGTGACTCTTTTCTCACGATTTTAATCAGTGAAAAATCTACTGGAAATCAGTGAAAAGTCACTGAAATTTTTAGTAGTTCAGTGAAGATGACTGAAAATTTCGGTGAATTTTCACTGATTAAAATCGTGAGAAAAGAGTCACTGAAAATTTTTCATTAATCTCCAGAATTATTTTAGGACCATATTGCCATTACTGTAGAAATAGTATGGTGGAATATAATTTTTTTTTATAAGATATAACTGTGGATTCCACCTTTCTTTCCACTAGTTTCATGGAGCATTTCCAACGAGAATTTCCACGTGTATTTTATCTGGGATATTTTAAATCTTAGGGGTTTCGATTCTTGGTTCTAATAGAAGACAATCCGAGAGATTCGTAATACTGTATATATATTCTTCGAAATTGAATTGCCGCGGGTATCTCGATGTACTCTATCTCTTTGACCCAGTTGAGGGTATAGAAACGTGTGTTTGTACGATATATTCGAGTGTAAGGCATGTAGAAGCGTCGAACAGTACACTCGCTGTAGATAAGTACATATACCAGCAGTATACCTTCTCATCGGTGCTTGATTGCATCTTCCAATTACGGATTGCCTATTCTACACAGGTTTCGTTGTACGTCAGAATAAAAAATAAAACGCTTGACTTCTACGTTAATTGTCGCTTCGACCGTCCCGTACCTGACGACAATCCATTAAAATGTTGACATTCCTACTTGACCCCTTTCTCTTTTTTTTTACTCAGCGAAAAATCATACTTTTATTTTCACTGCAGCTCGTTAGCAAAACCCAAGGAGTCTAGTGAATGTCTCATATAGAAAGAAATGCTGACTTTTTATACGTATTCAAGTAATGATGATATTATTTTCACCCTGTAATGTTTATTTTGTATGTTTACAAGAGAATTATCTAAAGTATTTTCAGGTCACTTTCGTTCAGAAGGTTCTCAGACTTAAAACTTCTAATTTACGCAAGAGCTACTTTTGTTATATTTGCCAAGTTTTATGTATGGCAGAACTTATCAGGAAATTATTAAAAGCGTTGAAAATCAATGAAATATGTATTATGTACATATGAATAATGAAATACCAAACATTTAATTATCATAGATTTTCTGTGTAACTTAATATTATATAAATGAAAATTCGTCTCGCCTAAACTCTCTAGTATTGTTTACTGCATTGGATAAATTTACCAACTATTATGTATGGCAGAGTTACGAGAATATTTTGAATATTACTTAACATGGACATTGCATATTAGTATACTAATCTCTAACCCTCCACAAAGTAATTTATACATATATTAAATCATGTTTCAACCAGAGGCCGTTCACTCGAAAATCGATTAATTTCCTTCTTATAACTTTAAATCATTCAAAAGCCAATCAGATTTGCAATCACAAAGTGTATGTAAGATTTTCGAGACCAATTTGTTTAGAGATGAACTTTTTCAATTATATGAAAATAATTTAATTAATTCCCTTCCCAAACAATTGTCTTGTGATTTTTTAAATTAAGGACGAATGCACACAATTGTGTTTCGACATATTCATTGATATTGCATTCCTTGCTTGACGTAACTATCGATGGAAATACGGCTTGGGAATCGGCGTTAATTAGGTAGGAACGTGTGCAGCATTGGTATTTCATGAAAGCTATCCTAATATGCATTAATTAACCTAACGTTTAATCGGAACTCAAAGGACATCACATTGTTGCATTATGGGCTCTTTTTTACGTTTTTGAAAATTAAGGCACAATAGTTAACAGATTTTATAATATTTCAATATCACTTTCCCACAGTTTGCATCAAAGTTTAATGTTAGTCGAGTAATATTTTATTCTAAAAAATATTCTGTTTGTTGGTATTTGAAAGACTTGCAAATTGTTAATTATGAAAGTTGATAACCTTCAACCTCGAGGCATTTTTTAAAATATCCTTTTGTACAGCTTCTCTTTTACCTTCACTCATTTTCCTTTAAAAACCTGTTCCTGAAATATTCTTACTAAATAACGTTCCAGGATTAAAGTCTGAAACATTCGCCTTATTAGAGTATCTTGAATAGAATTTTCCTGAGAATCAATTAAGAGTATTATAGTAAACAAAAGCTGACAGCTAGTAATTTTAGTTTTACGTAAAGAACCGAAGCCTCACAATTTCATTGTAGAAAACTATATAAAATCTGTAAAGCTAAGTGAATAACGACGGCGTGTCTCAAAGGAAACTTTTTAATAAATGGGAAATGTTATTGATATACATTACTAATTTAAAAAGAATTTAATTAACCCTCGTCAGTCCTTAGTGTCAAATTAACAATATTTTCAACTTTACCGCACAAAAATATTCGAATCCATCTAAAAAAGTTCTTCAATCTTGAATTAATATTTCCTCATTGATTCCATATAAAAGAAATTTAAATTATCTTTAATTTACTTCAAAGTGTCAATTACTTTGTTTTGCATTTACCTAACTTAGATATATATGCCTTTACCCTCCTAGAAGGTTATCAAGTCTCTAAATGAACTTCGTGGATATTTTAGTGTTATCGATTTGTCTCGCGACTACCACCGTTTTATGTGCTATCTGAATTTTTTGTGTCTAACGTTTCTTATTCTCAATTCCCTATTATAAGAAATAAATACAAAAAAATACATTCATACAACCGATTAAATATTCTCCTTTACAGAAATTATATAAACTTCTGTAACTTTCCCCTCTTAATTAAAACAATTAAAAACGATCCGAACAATTTGCATCTTCAATTAAGTGAGCCATCATATCTCTTTTTAAAAATCTTCCATTGTTCCTTCATATTTTTTTATGACTGGGACCTTATCTCCTCAGATTTTTTTATGCCGAAGTTTTATTTATCCTCAGGATAGAGGGTCTTTTACAAATTACGGTTAGAGGGAAGAATATAAAAATCGTTCTCTCATTTTCTTGAGCATAACTAGAAATCCTTTACTTAATTCAGTAGTAGAAAGTAAACTTTATTATAAGCGCGTCTAACTAGAAGCTCTCTTTCATGATTTCTATTTCCTTATACATGCGCTTCGCTGGATCCGTGTTTCCGCATCGAAGCAGAACGGGAGAGAGTAAAGGGATATGGATAAAATGAGGCAGGGAAAGAGACGGAAGGGATACCTATAGGAATAAATCTTGTAAATCTCGCTCGACCTCACGTTAAAGAAGGCATTAAGGTGCACCAAGGCGCGCATTCCGCTCGTTGAATCCGCTCGTTTCTGTTGCGGATAGTCCTTGAGAGATTAACGAACAAGAAATGAACGAATGGTCCATCTTAAATACGCACTTCTCTTCCTAAGATCTGACTCTCATAAAACTGAATTCACCTAAGGCGTTGACCGTCAACGATACACCGGAGTCCGGTGTAAACCATAAACATACACACACAAGATGCATCCGGAACTTGCACAAAAAAGTAAAAATAAATAAAAATAAAATAAAAAACAAATAAAACACTCCTACGCACGCTCGCAGAAACATAGAAATCTGCGGAAAGTACCGCTAGTGTCGTAAAGATCACAAAACAGAAAATCGTAAGCTATTTTCCCACGTAAAACTTTAAGATTCTTAAGATCAATCTCGGTTTAAGAGAATTTCGAATTAAGGTCTGATCCTTCATTTAATCCTGCGGACTTAGAAATGTGCTTTTCTTTTTGATGGCACAGATGAAACTTTCAAGATTTTAACAGAAAGTTTATAATTGAAAATTATTTTATACTGGCGCGTGATTATTTTGTTTTGCTTCTTATAACTTCAAGTCATTCAAAAGCCAATGCAATTTTAAGAAATTTTGACAAATTTTAACCGATTTCAAGAGATTTTAACAATTTTAAAAATATTTGGAAATGGAAATGGAGATGCAAAATCGAGGGCGATGGAAGCTAGGAAGGTCACGGAAGAATGAATGTTTATATCCCTGTGTTTTCAAGGTCTTAAAGTTTGAATCTATGTTTTCTATTCACTGATGTTCTTCAGAGTTATTGTTGTTAGATCCCGCTTCGAAGTCTGATGTAGAAGCCGGTGTTTTCCTAAGAACAGCTTGAGAATGCGCAGTGAGTTTAAATCGGTTAAATCTAAAGTTTACAATACGGCGTGCCTTGTAAGGACTTCATCTAGAGATTGCACCTCTGCATAAGCGACAACTTAACGCAAGGACAACAAGGTGCATTAGCATTACTCCTGGAGCTCTAATCCAGTCGTTATCCTGGACTTAATACAAGGACGAAGAGACCTCAAAGCACTTCGAGTCCTGTCTCAAACATCTCTCAAACCATTTTCAACTGTTACCCAAGTAAACAGAATGTCGTCGGAGGTGACGATAAATTTACGAAGAAAATATTACATGAAATATACAATATTCACAATCTTTATTCTGGTTGGAGTTCAACTATTTTTCTCTTCAACCAGAAAAGAACAAGAGGGTCTTATTTCTGTCTAATAATGAAATTCGGTCAAGCGGATTATATATATATTGCAAAAATAATATCTGGAGTACGATTTCTCATGAATTTAAATTGGAGAGAATGTTTTAAACATGGAAATTAAAAACGGTTTGTATTTGCAGAGCAAATATTGAAGAAAATGCAACATTTCGTACGTCAAGCTTGAAAATGAACTGATTGTTACATCTCTTCTCCACTAGTTTATATCACTGGAATCTTTCAGCTTTTATTTCTGACACGAAATCGATAGCGCGAAGATTCGCTTGAATTCTACCCTCTACCTCTTTTTTCACCCTCTGTCTCGTGACCCAGCTCTTAAAAGGTGGGTATAGTGTCCAGCATTGTAGAAAAAAGGGGAAAAGAAATCAAAGAGGGCCTCCTCTCGAAATCGTTTCTTCCTTTATGTTCTTGTCGTTTCTCTACACGAAAGATCTTGGGAGATCTTGGAAGATCTCGTGAAAGCAGCCCTGCAAGGACCGTTACGTGTCTTGACCATAGAATGCTACAATGGGCAAGCCTGCACATCCAGTCGTAACTCGCCAGGAAATAAAGGTTACTTGTATCTTCTGCTCCCCAATGTCATCCACCCTACTTCCTGCGCACTTTTTACTTCAGCCAGTCCGCTAGCAACATCTGACTTTTCCTATTTCCTCTCATTGTTCATTGCTTTGGAAAAGCCTTGAGTCCTTTTAAACACTCGGTAAGAACAGTTCTTTGAGATCGGAGACATTCTCCGACCAACTAATTTCCGGCCGTAAACCATCATGACCTTATTCTGTTGCCCTATCACTTGTTATTAATTTAGTAAAACGATCTTCAGAAAAATTTTCTGAAAGCTCAGTAGAAATGACTTGTCCGTTTGACATTTTTTAATTATATTTATTTCCCATTGATGATATACTTTTCCTATTCAATTTTCTTTGCTTTATCCAATTTATCCACGAACTCTTTGTTCAGTAAAATCACTAAGGAAATTCGAAGTGTAATATTTCAAAGCTAGAATATACAGAACTTTCAGCAAGAATTGAAAAATAGACATTTCCTGCAACTGCCTTTAACAAAGTTCAACAAATGTATTTATTTCTCTAAAAAAATGTTTTCGCACGAGCACGGTACAGAATAAAAAACTTTTTCTACGAAAAAGAGGTAAATACAAAGCTATTCTGATAATCATGCGTGTAAACTAAGCTTCATTCAAGAGGTGAATAATTTGTTGAAATAAGCATTGGCAAATGTATATAAAGAGCAAATAAAAACTTGCTGATTTCGTGTATGGAGACAATTTGTTCTGTTTGTTGTTGTCTGAAAAATACTCTACTTAATCACACACGTCTAATATTGACATGATCGACTAAAATTATACTCATAAAATGTTGGAAAAGTTTTTTCAAACCGTATAAATGACAGGGAATTATCATATAATTCCAATGTTAAAAATTTGCAAAATAGGAGAAAAAAGGTGAATTGGTGACGACTTGTGGTCGTTAATTAACAGCGAAGAGCTGTTAATTCAGAACCTAGCTTGAGTACTGAGAGATTTGCAGTAGAAGACCTCAAGCGCAAACTTTCACAGGTAAAAATCAATGTTGAGGTGGAGCAAGAGGATACAATTCGATCAACGACAAACGGGCAGTTTCGCACAGCCAAAATCCATTTACGCGTAAGCACGTGTACCATATAACAGGTACCGGCTGGTCAGTCTAGATTTCGATCAGGACGAAATTACAAATTCAATTTACTGCAAAAGCTTGCCCAACGAATTTTACACTCTATCGTAATGCGCCCACGTGCCTTTTCCCCTCACAGTGAAAACAGTCCCGATTTGGTCAGACCACTGTGTAAACGCAAATGTTAATGTTCATTTTATGTACATTTATTTTACTTGTTTTTTTACATGACAAAGCGTTGCGAACGAATTAAATTTAGTAAAAGAAGGAAAGTGAAGACGTTAGTTTATTGATGAAGCCAAAAGTCGGTCGATACACTCTCGCCTGTTATATCAACTTCGCTAAAGCACATTGGTTACTTTATAGTTCTCGCTGGATGTACTGAACTTAATTGTATTTTGTCTTATCCCTTCGACGTAAAATAGAACGTGGAAAGAGAGTTTATAGAGCTTAAGTCGACTTAGCTTCATCTTAATACTACGAAATTAAGGTTTATGAAAAGAAATTCATCGTCAAAGCCCATTTCTACATCTTCATTCTTAAATTCTTTTATCAAAATGCAAAACGAGTGCACGTCTAATAATAACAGAATTGATAATCACGGCGTTTTCATGCAATAGCATTCCGAGAAAAGTCCACTATCTCCGAGCCAACATTTTTATTCTAAGGATATTCACATTGGAATTATTCTCGGCACGAAAATCAGATACGAGAATCTCGCAAATTTTTGTATTTCTAAGGAGTTGAAGAGGATTTTATTTACATTTATCTACAAAGATTAAAGATAAATGTTTATATTCTGACACTGAAGGCAGAGTCATATTTCCAAACATTGAGTTAAATCAAAACTTTCTGTTTATGTCGAGCGAACATCCATTAAGCATAGGAATATTTTACCCTCAACATTTCTTCCGTCTTTCGTTTGTATGGTCGACTTACTATAGTATCGTGACCAAAACAAGTAGTTGTGTTAGTTAGATTTAAATTCAGTCGCGTGTCGCCGGGCAGCAGTCTGAAAGTACTTGGCAGTAGTTTGGCTGTAATGCCATCGAATTAACGTCGTATTAACAAACGCGAGATCGTTCGTTCACCACGCCATATGCACGCACCTTTAATACAGTTCTTGCTTTGAGAACCTTCTACGTAATCGATACAATGTGGTGATCAAAGTTTTCATACTCAGTAATTCTCACATGAAAAGTTCTTTGAACGACCGTCATTACCAGCATTCTTTGTACTCACACGCGACTAATCTTTTCTTCATTACCAGTCACGTAAGCCTATCTGCTTTACATCACAAAGAACCTCAATCGCGTATAGAAAACTGATTTTTACAATTTCGACTACATTCCTATTCAACTATAATTGCACCAATATTCTGTATAGAATCAATCCATACATTTTTCCCAGTAAGTTTTACACAGAATAAATATATGGTACGATAGAGCCCTCAGGATATAGTTTCGTTATTTGACATATTTTCTATACTTCGTTTACTGCGATAGCAGAATAGAAAACGTAAAAGTTCGCACCCTTTCACACTACAAATCTGTAAGGTGAAACTATTCCACATTCAAAAGTTTCAATTTGATTCAATTGAATCACGAATTTCAAATTGGATACTTTGACGATATATGATTTTAAAGAGAGAAGAACTTTTCAGATTGAGATGATGTAAAGTCATTCTAAATTTTGTATTATCGCAAGTAACACGTCTTTAAAAATAAAAGCTCAAGATTTTTTAAAAAGAATATATGAAATTCCAAGCTTTTAAATTACATAATTCTTTGTATAGACTCAAGACTTTCAGTATAGTATAAGTAGTATAAGATCGAACACGAAGGAAATCTAGTAGTAAAAGACCAATTGTGTCAGACATGCGGGTTTCAAAATGACATATAATATCCTTCCAAGTGCCTTGAAAATATTTTCCACACACCTCCGGAAAAAAACTAGTACAAGTAGTTTAAAGTCAGACTCAAATCACATTAAGTAGAACAAGCCATTTTCAGTCAGACACTCGGGAGTCGGACATAAAGACTTCAAATACTATTCCAAAAATGTGCGTCAAGTAGTATAAGTAGTTTAAAGTCAGGCACAAGTAGTATAAGTAGTTTAAAGTCATACACAAGTAGTACAGGTCATCAAGTAGTATAGGTCAGTTGAGGTCAGCCTTAAAAAGATTTTAAGCGTTTTCAGAGTATTTTAATCGTAAAATATTGCATTAAACCAAATATATTGATTCAGGGCTATAAGCAGGTGTCCTGAGTCAATTTCTTTTGACTTGGGTTTACTATTATATATAAATTACCGTTTTTATCGAAATTTTGATACAATATATATATATATATATGGATTAAATCTGTCGCGTGTCCACGACGGGGGAATACAAACGTGGCATGCGTCCGTCGTGTTAGCGTGTAAACGTCGTCGGCGCATATACGACGACAATAGTTAAGTTGAAGCTAAGGGAGGAACTTGGGCTGGGTTGAACGACGACCAGGAACCAGAAACCGACGAGCCTGTGCACTCTGTAGCAAAGGGTCGGGCACGAGAAGGAAACTCCTCGATTAGATCTAAGGCCTCGGGGACTTTTCGCGATAAGGTGAACGCGCTCGTTCAGAGCTTTCGTGTCGAACGGCTCCTGCGCTCATGCACACATACTCTCTCGCAAGGCTTATGCCACCACACTCCCCTAAACTTAAGGGTTGATACCACCTCGCAACATACTTAGAAAGCCGGATAAAAATATTACAACTCCCTGATTACACTCTTAATTTCTCCGAGGCCACTTTTTCTTGAAAGCTGATTCGAAAAGCTATATAGTAAATCTTGACTGTTTCATTATTAAGCTACGCAGTAAAGAAAGTATATAGATTTAATTAAATATGGATTTAATTGGATCAATTTTATTAAACATAAAAGCTTTTACTATATTTATCTTATTTATACTGTGCATTTTATTTGTGGACTATGTTTTTAATTACTATTTGAATATTTTTCTAGACTTTTAAAATTTTCTAGATACACTACACTAAAAGTTACGAATCTCGCTTTTCACACTGCAATGTGAATCTTTCTCTACTTCAAGCGTCAGATCAAAATAAAAATTTCCCTGAGTAAACGAAGTGAAACAAACGATAATTAAAACGTGAATAACATAACTAATTTTTTAGCAAGCCAAATGCAATTTCGACTCTTCTAGCACTTTTTTCTCGCGTCCGTTAACGATGGACATTGTTTTTACGTTTCAAAGAGCACAGATGAGAATTCTGGAGAGCAGCGTAATTTCTCCGGAAATTAAAGAATATATTATATCTCAAATGAATAAAGTAATGAATTTCATTTGACACTATAGGATCAAAGGAAAAACTTTCATTTTTTAGCAAAATCATTGCTTTTAGAGAGCTTAAATTTTCGTAAAATAAAAATTGCGAATATCACAATCTATAAATATCAGAATCTATCTGGTAGAGATTTCTAGACTTGCAAAATTTCAGCATCTACTACAGTCGTTCAAACATTTGTCAAGTCAACTATCTAGGATTTGCCGAGTGTGTGATAATCACGTTAAGCTTAGGTCCTTTTCAAAGTTGAAGGACTCAGAGAAATAAAAGCAAAAATAGAGAAGGTTCAGAATGTCCTCTGAGAGGACTAAACGACTCTATTTTGCCATGAGGGCCAGATGACCGAATCATCCTACTCTAACAGGATCAAATCAAATGAACAGGTCATATACCGAACAATTATTTGCTTGTAGACATACCTATATATATATCTGCATATTCTACAAATACATAAGACTCACACCATGTAAAAATAGAAGCAATTTCATGTGAATAGAGTTTCGAACGTTCAAATGAACGAAATATTTTTTTCAAATTATATTTTATCCAGAAATATTGTGCCAACTAAAAGTAACAATCAGGATTACAAGTTTATTTAATTCTTTATTATTTTCAATGTAAATGAATCAATATTTAAAAAATTTTTATAGTTACAAATATAATCAATATAAAAATTCGTTCATTTGAACGTTCAGAACTTTTCAATCATGCAATTTCCACTGACTGTAAATATCACCTTTTTTGAAATGTAATGTTTTATAAATTGACCCATAATATTGAGAATTGAGGCTACAGTATTTGAAATAAGGTTAAGAGCTCAGAGTGCATGTAATATATTTATCACATTCAATATCACATAAAAAACTTGTTAAACGTGTCAATGGAAACTGGGACGAGGAGCAAATGCGTGAATATGGAAAAAGAAAACATTACACGGCTACATATATCCATCCACTCTGCAGTCACATTGCGGACCCAATTACTGCCAGGAGAATGAAGTACACACATACACTCACGAGTACATTAATCACGTACCGAGTAACGAAATATTTTAGGAGGAAACAAAGACGTTTTTGTGACAGCAACGAAATGTTTTTAGTCTGAACCTATTTCTTTCCGACAACTCTCGATATTTTAAATTATTGGAAAAATTCAAAGAAAATAAGATCCTAATTTGAATACTTAGACTTTATAATGTACAAAGTTAATTTACTGTGCACTCCGTATAAAAAATTAACATGAAATTGAAGGTAATTTTACTTGTAGAGAACTTTTATCGGCGTCTTTTTACTTTTACAATATCGTAATGTGTTCTTTGATATTAATTTACGATACACGTGGATTTTAACTATGTTTTTTTTACACCTTTTTGCAAATTTAATAAATTGCTCCTCTTTGTGTTATGGAAAGCAAACAAACATTGCAGACATTTCTGACAGCGTGCAAGTAAAAACTTCAAAGAAATATAATTGCGAATACTCCAACATTGACTTATAAAAATGGCCACGTTTGTATTTATGTAGTAGATTTCATGTCGCTGAATTCAAAGGTGCAGTTCTCTGTAATTTCATCAACCACGAACGAGAAAACGCATCACAAACAAACGCACGATTCGTCCTCCTCTCATCGTCGTAAAATCGCGCATCAAAAGCAAAATCTATTTACTCGCATTACCGAGAGATTTACCCAGAAACCATTGGAGTGCAAATCCGTCTATCCGGAGGCAAAATAAATACCTAAATAAATATGGCAAACATTTTGAATTTACGTTAATATAAATATATTTTTACCGAAAAAATTAGTCTATTTGTACCAAAATTTCGATAAAAACAGTCGACCCCTTTTCATCCCCAATATTTGTATCGAAAAAATCCCCAGCTATTTGTATGGAAATTTCGATACGCATAGCGACGACCTTTATTGCGGAGAATTCGAAAATATTGCCAAAGATTTGAGTTGGTTGATATTACACACATCTAAACAGAAATCGATGAAATATCTAAATGGAACTTGCATTGTCAATTTGCCTTTGATTGCTGTAAAATCATACGTTATTTTTATATACCATTTTAAATTATTCTATAGAACACTAATAGAGGAAAATCAAAAAAGAAGATCGTATAATCAGCTGTGATGAGCATAAATTATTGTCAAGCCTCTAAAGTTAAGCATTCTTCGGTATAAAAGGTAACCGTGGTATAAATTTTGCAAAGTTCCTGATGTGACTGTAATTCGAAGTTTAACTCTAGATGTGCTATAATTTTAATTACTTGACGGTGCTCTACATCCCCTTTATTCTTAAACATTAAGACATATATAACGTCTCTCTGCAGTGACAATGAGGATTGTAGGAAAAGTGGGAAGCTTTAATCCGCGCCGTTAAGGAAAAAATGTGAATAAAATATTATTGCAATATATTTAGAGAAAGATGTCTCAATCTTCTTGAAAATAATAAAACCTTCGATAAAAAATCAACGACAAAGTCCATCACATATGTAAATATATGACTGACATTATTAAGGAATCGTCACGAGTGTCTTTCTTCATGTAGTATCCGAGGGAGAGATTTTACGTCAGATTTTTGTCTCCGGTACTCAAACGTTTGCCGATATTGGTTTTCCGGACGTTATTTACCCGCCACCCCCGCTCAGTGGCGTCACGTGGTGTCACCAATTTATAATAAGGGTTCGTCGCCCGGCGAAATATAGTCTACTAGACTCTGAGGTACAGCGCATTCACCGTTAGATAATCCATACATACTTGATGGATGTCCTTGGCTGATGGCTGCTTGTTATACACAAATCGCTCTGTAATTTATACAAAGCTCTAATAAATCCTCCAAGATTATCTTGCCAAGAAACAATTGCTCGAAGAGAAATTGGAACGTCTATTTCGTTACTTTATTCAATACCATTCACATTATAATAACAAAATTGGTTAGCATCAGCAAGGAAATTTAGTATTCAATACGTTTAAAAATCATGATTCCAAATTAATGAGAAAAAGATGTTCAATATTCAGATGCACGCGAATTAATATTTAAAACCTTTCGGTCCGATCTTGCATGAAGCAGGTCTGAACATAATACGCGTTTACTACTAACGAACCTATTTTACGCCGGAAACGTACGTAATCTAATAACTGATGAAATTAATTAAATTAATTTCGATAAAAATAAAGAGCATTTCTCTTATTACACTTAAAATTCGTTAATTTTCATCTAATTTTAATTGTTACGAATTGGAAATTTTGACATTTTTCCTTCAGTTTGAATTGGGGTGAAGTTTCAGTTTGAAACACAAGTGAATTGATGTTTTGGAAGGATCAATTTTACAGAATATGGCACTTTATCTTAATTGTTTCTTTTCTTCTTTTTTAATATCAAATATTAAACCATTGGGACCAGTAAAATTTTTATGATTACATCAAAACGACCTATAACTTGAAAGATCTTGGTTTCTGTCTTACCGAAACTCAAGAAACTGAGAAAGAAAGTGAAAGGGAGAAGATGGCAAACAGTTCCCGTAGGGTGAACAAGTTTTGACAAGGGGAGAGAAAAGGAGTGAAGAAGTTAAGACTGAGGCCAAGTAATATGACAAGTTCGATTTCTTTACTCAAGGCACTTAATAACTTTTCTTCTCCCTTATAAATAAATCAGCAAGTTAACAAATCCCAAATTTATTTCAATTCTCATTTGCAATTCCAATTAAATGCTTAATTACCTAAGATTTGACAACAATTCTTAATAATCATTCAGATCGTTAATTTCAAATAAAGATCAAAATCTAAATCATTTCCTATACTTCCCTATGGATGTAAATATTCCAGAGAACAATATTAACAAAAATGTTAAAAACATTATTCGATGTGACAAGTTTAGAAAGCTTTCTTTGACTACTACCGCCCCTGTTTCCTGACAAATTTTGAGAAAACTAGAAATATAAAATTAGAGGGAGAGGATTCGTACTTTCAAGAACAACTTTGAAGCCAACTGGATAAACAGAGGAAAGTTTCAACTTTGAAGCCACTTCGAATTTGTCCTAAAGCAACCTCGTTACGAGACGTGATAGCGGGTTGACTAGAAAGTAGGTCGGGTGAAAATAGCGGGATCTCTTACAGCAAAGCACCGTGCAATTTAACATCAATAGATTTTTCTCTTTCGACGCTGAATGCGACAAGAAAAATATAAACGTTGAAACAATTTTACCTTTTATGAAAAGAAAGCATTGTTAACACTTCCCCCCCATAAAGGCGCGACAATCAGTTCGTGTCACACTTTTAATCGTCGTCAATGTTTGATGAACTACAGATAACCCTTTGTTATCATTTCACGCCTGATTGTTTGTTAAAGTGGCACGGGAATCTATCATCGCACATTAAAAGATTAAAAGTACTTCCTTGTATTAATTGAAATGGGACGATTTATTGATTTGTTAGGGGTATGAGGGATATAAACGTGACCAATGTCTAGAAACGGAAAATCCATGCTTTGTCGTCGCTGGGCGATAGTTTCGATTATAGCTACGATCGACAATGGATCCTTTGACACTGACGTATCGATGTGTCAGATTACAACTTGTCAACGCACGAACCGGTAGCGCGTATAGCTTTAACACTATTTTGTATATCAAGTGATATGTCGGCACTGACGCATGTTAAATCTCTACGAGCTTTTGAGTGTCAGTCAAACGAGACAAAATGTCAAGTGAAAACGACACGATCAAATATTTTTGCTTTTTAGTACAAATAGTTTTTTTAGCGTTTTACGTTTTACAGGAGGTATCGCGATTTTTATTTGCGATCAGTGCTACATCAACCAACACCTTTTTTTACCAAAATCCCTTTCAGGTACTAACAAGATTTTCGTTAAAATTATTTTGAGCTATTGCGCCCGCTAGATTCTGTTTAAAAATCAGTAGATATATCAATGTTACGTCAGACAAGTTATGCAGTTCTAAAAAAATTGAAATATTTATACTCTATTGTTAAAATCCTCATTAATATTTTATTTTTATGTAATTTCCTCCCTGTGTTTTGCCTAATAAGCAATGAGAATTAATTCCATCTCTTGTACCCAGCAAACTTCCGATTTAAATAAAAAATTATCAAAATTGACTTCCCCTGTAGCTAATTTACAATAAAGTTTAAGGATAATTGTGCAAAATCTGTCATAATCATCAAAATCATGAAATTTTCCTCGTACAAATCATGATCTCATCTTTTGCTCGGAGGAAAAATAAACTTATGGTTTCAATCTGAGGAAATCAATTTCACGTCTGCCAGTTGTTAAATAAATGAAGCATCTATTGAAGGAGTCCGATACGCGATAAATATTTCAAAGCCTGCCCTCAGTGAGTGCCACTCGCGCGATGAAAATCGTATTAGAGCTCGACTCACCGCTTCTTCCAGTCGGTGTCGGAGCCGATGGTGCCTTGCTGGTTGGTTCCGGAATCGGATAAATCGGGTCGCAGCATTCTCTCTCGGGAAACTCACTTCCGTTGACAAGACTCGACAAGAGAACGGTCAGCGTAAGAAGCGACGAACATGTCAGGGGAGGCCCGACACGTGACATGACTCGGCTCTTCAGGGATCTATCATGATACAGGATCCTCAATCCAAACTTCACTTTCCTGCCACTTTCCGCCTTTTCCTCTATCCCTTAACTTCTCAGGTTCTCTCGAAATCTCGTCTCGAAAATTTTTGTCGCGACTTTCCCGGCAGCTGAAGAATTCTTCTCCATGTGGGTCATCTTCTTCACCCTTCACGTCAACCCGAACTTGCACTACGCGCACTTGATCAACCCGCATAGACCCCAATTTTTCTTCATCGCACAATTACTTAGCCCAATAAACAAAATGCAATAACGATCGTACAAGGTTCATTTGAAATACGAAACGCAGCTTTTTATCGAATTTAGGTTTGTATTCTGCATGCGGGACACACACTAGTTCAATTTTAAATATCGTTGCTGAGGGACAGAGTCCATGATAAAAAAAAAGAAAAGACGAAGGGTGCAGGTACGAATCTCACCGGTACGAAGTCGTACCAGTCTCGATGCACGCACTCACGGAAAGAGAAACTCCACCGAACAAAATGAAGGAAGTAAGGAACAACCCCAACTCTTTTGCACTCGCGTCGAAAAAGAAAACCGCACACAGAAACGAAAATCGTATATACTTTATAAAAGGATCTAGAGTCGTAAAAATACGTCGATTGTGTTGGGAAATGTATATTTATTGATAGGATCGAGTGATGTATTTGTATGAATTTTAGAGAGGAGATGTAGATATGTTGAGGTGGTTATCACACGTGGGACTCTTCCGTTAAGAGATGATAAGGAGCGATTTGAACGAGCGGTGCGACAGACCGATGCGGCAATAAGGGAACTTGCACGTGGTTCAGTCGAGACTCACGCGCGCTCGGTGTCCCGACGCCCAATGATAGGTGGTTGTGCGATGGAGAACCGCCAGAACTCAGGCGCTCCACTTCAACCTCCAACCTACAACCCCCTAAACCACCCTTTTTCCCTGCTGCTACTACCACGCGAGTAGGAAGTGCGAGGGAGGCCGAGCGATACCGAGTGATGCCGAATGATGAAACTATCCAGGCTAGCCCTGGTAGCAGGCCACGAACGACCCACCTTCCCCGAACATCGTGTTCCTGACCTCGTTTCACGGTTTTGTTGGGGTCGGTTACGGAGAACCCTCGGGCCTGACGAACTGACACAAGAGAAGTCATCGCTGGCGATCGAAGGTCAACGCGTGCCCGAAAATCAGGATATCAGACTTCTCTTGCTTCCTCAAAGGTACTCAGCTTATATTGAATAAGGAAAGCAAAGGCGAGTAAAGGGAAAGAGACCTGAAGGTATTTAAATTCTAAGAGTTTGCGTGTTCAAATTAACTTCTGAGAATTCAATTTAAATAAGTCGCATTTTTCTTTAATAATGGGGATAGAGAGGTAATTTTAAATAGATACTAATTCCATTACAAATTTATGGTGTCAGAATAAATTGTTGATAAGGTCTAAGGGTAAAATATGTTGTTTTTCAACGGATTTTAGACGACGCGAAATTTGCAAATGTTTTTTTTATAAGTCAGTGTTTTTTTGGGGGATTTATGGAAAGAATCCATAAATAAAAGCAGTGGCTATAATTTGTACCGAAATAATTGGCCATTTTTGTATAAATTTTGGTTTGCTAGGTATTTTTTAAATTTAAGTAGTATCGGAATTGAGATTGACCTATTTTAAAACTTTATTCGACCCAAAAATGATGATATATGAGTAATTTCGTATCTCATTACATGTAGAGCGAATGAGCACAAATTTAATCACATATAGAGTATAGTATACCCGTAGTGGTCCGCAGTGGTTTCGAAAATTTATAACGAATGAACCCAGTGCAATATAGGCACAACTGTGGTGCCAATTAAAGTTTAAATATTGATAATTTACCGCAGAATAGAAATTTATGGAGTTAAATGGTTCAAGGAAGACTTAATTTCTTTTCAAAAACGATACCTCTATAAATTTTAGAAAATTTCAAGAAATTTTAAGGGACGTTAAGTGATTTTAAGCAATTTCAGTGGATTTCAAAAGAACTCAACTAAGTGAGTTTAAAAGAATTGAAGGAATTGATTCTAATGTGGAGGAAATGAAATAAAATCTCTTAAAACTACTTCAAATTTTTTTAAATCTTCTATTAATTTCTTAAAGTCGCTTCTATATTTTACTTAAAATACTCCAGCCTTGCTATTTTTGTTGTAATAATTTTAGTTATACAACTACCATGGATAAAATTAACCGGATCATAAAGGATGTACTATACAAATTAATCGACCCCTTTCTGTCCTTGTAACGGATCCTACCTAAGAAAAATCAGTTACCTAAATTTAAAAAAAGAACTGTTCAGCATACCCTCAAATAAATATGTAATCTATATTAGAAACTAATAAATCAGTCATTTCAAGTACCACAGGAATAATTAATATTTATATTTCATGGCTGAATTTCAGTCAGTCAGTAATTTAAAATATTAATTTTATTCTCGTCCAGAATATTTAAAAGAAATTTCCACTCTAATTTTACTTTTCAAAGCTTCATATTTAAAAACTGCCATTCAAAGTTTTCATGAAATGAGTGAAAAATAATTTTAAAAGTTGCGAAAAAGCGAGGTCTCTGGTGACCTGACCTTTCATAATTAATTTAAGGTAGTTGGAGGAAAATAGGTATGAGTTGAGTTTAGGTTTGTAAATAAGTTTGTAAGTTGTAAGGGTAATGGTAGGATGGGAACTAGAATAAACTCAAGGGATTTGGAGGAAAGCCACCCTGCAGGTGAGTTTGCGCTTTGCAGAAACGGCTGCAGTCAAGTCATTATGCAGGTACTGACTGTCACTTTGCCGTGACCATAGACGTGACAATCCTAACTTTTGGTACGACCGCAGTCCGAGTTAACGACATGCATTTAATGTAGATCGATAACTACACATGTCGACAATCACAATAAAGACCATCACAGATAGAGATCCAAATGTGGTAACCCTTGGACGACCTGAGAGACTCAATTTATTACCATCATTTTGCCTTACGATGAAAATATAATTAAGCGAATGCCTCTTTGACCCTTACCCTAATATTCAATTTGTGCTAAGAAACATTTTTTACTGGAGGAACCAGTTTCCTAATAAACAATTCTACTCCCAGTCTCATAAAAAAATTTTTGGAGCAATCTAAAATCTAGAAAAATTTTTGGAGCAATCTAAGAAAAATTACAGTAGACCGGCACACTTGAATAATTCTTTCAAACAATACCAATATTTTCCAAGAGTCAGACTTTTTAGGTGCGAAATTATAGTAATTCTACATACCTTTTGTGTTTCATAGCAGAGCACCTATTTTGTCAGCACACTTTGCCAGCCAGAAGAAAACCGCGCCGGAAAAATCACTTCACAATACACTCGAAAAACAATGAAACTTCTAGAAAAAAACATGATATAAAGAAAGAACACTGTAACACGAACACTTAATAAGAATACAAACTGAATTAATTAATCTAGATTAATCGCGAGCACGTTACGCGTTAACTTTATCGGACAAAAGTTTTCTTTGAACTTCTCCGGACGAAAGTCAAAAGCAGACTAACAGCAAACAGTAAATATCGAAATGTTATAACTATTGAGTCAGGTCAGCCAATATAAACAAAACAAAAACGACCTTGTGAAATAATCAACTCAGGTGGAAACTTCTAAGAACTATAAATCGTCTCAGAAAAGATAAACACTTAGCAATTATAAACCTGGCCCTTTTTGGCTTCGTAATAATATCAACAAAAGCGATTTCAAATTGTCGAAATCCTAAAATAACAATATCAAACAATGTCTAATTTCGACTGACGTGCGTATTTCGTTTTTGAAATATTTTGAGTTGGTACGCTTGCCTCATTCGACTCTCTGCTTACTTCATGCGTAACCAGTCGTTCCACATGAAGTTGGCTGAAATGCATGTGTGTTTTTGAATAGGAAAAGAATATTTCACATGGTCATAGTTTGTTTTCTAAATTGAAGAATGATCCAATAATAATTTAATAATAATTTTAAAAAAGTTGTGTGAAATAAAAATATTTATAAAATTGATTATTCGCAAAAGTTTCTTCAAACCAAAAATGCATTTTTCCCACATCAAAAATAAAGTAAGGAAGACCCTATTTCTAGGATAGGTAAATAAAAGCACTTTCGATTATAAGTAAAACATATTAATCATATATGCAAATATAAACGATTTTACAGTGTGGTTCTATCAAATGAACGTTATAATACGAGGATGAATAAAGCAAGTTGGTAATTGCCCCACCTTGCCTCAAAAACCCTTCGAACAATCGTCTCATATATATTATCTTCATCTCTCTCACATCACAATCTCATACTTAATTATTCCAGTGTCCCTTGACGCCTTTGTGTACCCACGATTTAATTTAAATCGCTAAAACGTCAAAATATCATATCCAATAACTATCCGAGTATTCCTATTTCCAAACATTAATCGAAATCCACCGACAGTTTGTTATGACCGCCCAAACGGAAGGGGAAAACGATGAACGCAAATCAGAACACCTGAACGTAACAAAGGCGCTGAACACAATTTCACATATTTCTCTATTCTATCCTATTATAATATAATATAATATAATGTAATATAATATATCATTACCCAATTTCATAAAAACACGTACTAAATTTTGTTCTTTTCAGGTATCCTAAATATTTGTATTATCGAAAAAGTAAATTTTATATAAATTTTTTAAGTTCGGACTCGCCGAAGCATCTTATAATATTGACATTACAATGATCATCTCAACAATAATTCCAAGACTCTCATAAACAAAAAAATATTGAATAAAATCGATGATCGTGATTAAAATTTACTGGGACGATTGATCGCAGGGTCTTCTACATTATAAAGAAGAACCATCTGACACTCAAAGATTTCGAAAGTCTTCAGTTAGTATTTAATCAGGTTTAAAACCTAAAATAATTTATTCTGAGGTTTCCAAAAACCAAAAAAATTAATTCTGTCCAATTTAAAAAAATTCTTGAGCTTTAGAACCGTCAAATATCAAACGGTTCTCGTACTGTAGTTTTGTGGATGATTCGCGCTATAAATCGTTCGCACTAAAGGAATAATTTGTATTGTTTTGCAACAGTGTGCACGTACATTTTGTGCACACCCAATCACAATTATATGTATGCATGGCGCGTGAGTGCAAAAGCGCGCGCGATTCCAAGCGTTTTTTTTTCGACGGTCGTTTGACGCGCGCAAACGCATTCACGCAGTTGCTTACGGCAATAATAATATATTTTACATGCAAAAACAAAAGTTGTATCACAGTGGGACATCATACATTTGTTAATAATATAATATTGTTTCGATAACTTTTGCTTTTTCTCTCTCCCGTACCTCATTCAACTCCTCAACTAACTTCTCGTGTCTTTCACCTCCAATGCTTTTAGCGATTACTTTGCCTTGCAGCATGCGCAAACCACTCATTATAAATTCAATCATACAAACACACACACCATCTACAATATTATATTAAATTGAGAAAATCGACATCAACGGCTCGTCTCTTTAAATACAGATGTTTTCTTTAATGATAATATTATGCGATTATTTTTTTTGCATCATTCATTTTGTCCTTTTTTTAGTTACATTTCTATATTACGACGCCCGAAGAACATAGTTTGTGAGTATGAAGGTAAAATTTGTCTCTATCAATGGCTAATGAGACGTTTTTTTTAAAACATAGAATGCATGTTTCTAAGCGTCTGATTGCCATCCCTCACTCGAGGCTGACCACGTCATATTATATACAATTTAATAAAAAAAAATAATAAAAAAATAAAAAAAAAACACTGACCTTTCTCCAATACAATAAAATTAAACGATTACTTTACATTACAATAAAAGTGAACTCTTTCTTAGAAAGAAGGATTACAAGTCCAGAGACATAGTAATTAATTTTTACATTACTTGATCATTCAACGTAAAATGACAGAAGTTAGAAATCTGCATTGATTGTTCATATGATTAAAATTGCAATTTACAATCTTTTACAAAAATTGTAACATAATAAGCCAATTGTCCACAAAAATCAAAGTTTAAGTACGCGGCCACACCCAGAGTGGAAGACTGATAGGATATAATTAAAGTTACAATTCCCGCGAAAATCGTTTCTCAACGTTCATTCTCCTTGCTGCAAGGCTAGAATTTTTCTCTCCTCTCATTCTCGTCTCGTAAATGTCAAAGGATACGCCGCGTTAAGAATACCAAGTGGATTCCAGTAAGAAAAAAGGAATATGAAATTTCAACTCTCGTAGACTCATCAGGCACAAATGAATAAAATTATTCCTCGTGTTCTTTTCTTAACCCAACTAGACAAATTAACGCGGATACCTCCAATCGTTATAAGGATATCTTTATCTTACTTATCACTTGTATCATTACCATGACCCGCTCTGCATTAATTAAAAAACGTCTTTCTCTCAACGTCCCTTACAACGGTGATCATGTCTCTCATTTCACGTTCTTTCTTGTACAAAAGCTAAGGCAACTTTTTTTTTCATTCCACATCTCATATCACCCTCAGATCCATGTGTGCATGCAGCGTATCTTTTCTCGCGATCGATTCCTTTATCACAAGGACGATCTCATTGTTAAAATAACAGTTTTGCGATCGACGGTTTTACTCGTATTTACAAATCGCTGTTTCACGATGAGCGAATCGATTTTACCGTTTTTTTTAGTTCTTTATTTGTAAATTTTACCACTCAAGTTTCGCTAACTTTACGCTTGCAACAATAAATATTTTTTGATAAAAAAAAATGGATCATTTACTTCCGTTTCGTAAAGACGGCGAAAATAAATTTGTTCATATGGTGATTACCACATGCCCTTAGACTTTTCGATTCGCTCCTCGTGTAGGTATTAAAATTATTACAACAAACTACAGAATGCCATCGAACATTGGCGAATTCACGCTGAAAATTCGATTTCCTCCGTTCTTACACGTTGCGTGCGAAACGATGTTCGCTTTTATTGTTACCCACACCAATTAGCAGCCTGATCACTACTTAGTAACTTATTGTAATTCGCCTATAGCCGGTTATGGTTATTCATGATATCCAGAGACATCATTGTTAGGAAGTCGAAGCAACTCCAGTTTTCAAATAAAAAAAAAACTGTTGATTCAAAAGAGATGAACAATGATAAAAACTTCATTAAAAGCAAACTGTAAATCAGGCGTGTAATTTGTTTGACCACAAGTACTGTAAGACTCAAAGTACTGTCACAATAGTCAAAATAGAACAGTAAGAAAAGTTTAAAATATGGGTATACAATATTTACATATGGAACGTTCATGCAACACTTTCCAAAAGAGTAATGGAAACAATTGTATGTGCACTTACGTATTATAAATAATAACTAAATGTTGCTCCGAAAATAAGTAAAATATATATTTTTTAGTTTTCTTTCTTTCTTTCTATCCTGTTTACTAACATGATCATTTTTTTTTCACGAGACAGCTAAGTGAGTACTGACTACTGAGAATTAGGCTGAGCTTCGACAACCGATGTGTGAACCTATATTCGAATATAACTAATGAAGAAGTATTTACAATCAGATGAAAATGGATAATCGCGTTTTATGAGATCGACCATATTTATTGAGAAAGAATCCTCTTGAGAGTTTAGCACGCCAAAAAACATGCTTAAAATTCACAATCCTTTTCGTGAGAAATCTAAATTGAGTTTAAAAATTCTCAAGCCTTCTTTCTCTCTCACACACATCCGTAAAATCAGTGATTTATGGTTTTCGTGAAGAATGATGGAAATACAAAAGAAAAGAGTTTTCTTTTTTTTTTTTTAGAATTTCATGATTGCGTTTTTTGTACGTCATAGTAGGTCACTGATTACAGTGCCGCCTAATTGCACTGATTTCATTTGTTTGTAAGATTTAGCTTATCATAAACTTGTTCTTTTTCAGCAATTTATATGTTAGTGATTTGTTCTGAAATTATTAATCAAACTGAAACAATGATAAGAGCCAAAGTGCTTTATATGCTCCAGGATTACTATGTACACATTTTTAGAGTTGTACACAAAATGAAGTTAAAATATGAAAACTTTTTTGATTTGGAGTAGATTGATGTTAAAAAGAATTAAACGATATTTAAGAACTAATAAATTTTAAATTTAAAAAACACACCTCTTTCAATTCATAAACACTTGTCTTGAGCCTTGGCCATACTCCCGAGTCTTTTTCTCTGCATCCAATAGAAAAAACCTCCTTAGCAAGTTTCTCAATATTTTGTAACGGCTTTTTAGAATTTATTAGAGGACCTACAAAATTATATAATAAAAAATCCGAGTACTGAAAATCCGGAAATTGGGTCGAAGTTAGAGTAATGTTAATTTCTGCTTTTCACAGTATCAAAGGTTGAAGTACTCTATTAACGTTGAGGGATAAAAATTATGAGCGTCAGAAAAAGTGCTAAAAATGAAAACAATACCGAATTTCAGCTGGCAGGAGAGCCGTTCATCATAGTATACGAAAGACAAGTGGAAATAGAAATGTAGAAGAAGTCAAAGCATGATAAGAAAATCTATTCAACGTTCGAATGACATTTCTATGGACAAAAGTTAAAAGAGTTAATAGAGTACTTCAACCATTGATACTGTGAAAGGCAGAGATTAACATTTTCCAACGACTGTAACGTGTCCAATGTCTACAAAAGTGATACTCATCATATTGAGAAAGATATATTAGACAAATGATACTCTCTTGTATTTACCGACCGCTCTGTAAACACAAGATTTCTCAAGGTCTTTGCTGCAAAGAGCAAATATAGGGTACAGTTACATGTCGATTGCCGAACTTTCTCTTTAAGCTCTCTCATTCTCTTTAAAGTTACATTTTTTAATATAAAAAATGTTTATCGTAAACCTTTTCACTTGCAGCTGGTGCAAATAGAGATTATTAGAATGGGAATAATTACGAATAGTATCACCACTATTTACTTTAAATCTGTTTGCAATTGAAAGTTTACAAATTTAAATTCTAAAGTTGTACGCTTTCAAATTACTGGATTCCCACTACATTAACTGTATCAATAATCACCAGCGAGCATCGTAAGTGACTCTAGATTTTCTGCACGAAAAAAACAACTATTAAATTATCTCGTTCAAGTTTTTCTATTACTAGTAGCACAAAAAGCGTCTGCAAAAGTTGGACGTCTGCTTGAATATTTGTTTAAAAAATTGATCAATGTGTACAGGCTCTATGATATTATATGCCCGATATTACCGTTCGCTAATCTGCGGAAAAGTGACACGCGAAGCCGGCTTCGATCGTGAATTCTATTCCCGATTAGTGAAAACTAATATTTTAATTTCTGGACTTCGTGTCTTCGAACTTGCGAGTCTCGCAAATTTAAAAGAGTCTAGGCATGGCCCCGCCTCACCTTAAGAGTGCGTTATGTTATTTAAAAAATCCGCAACGACCTAATTGCAAAAAACACAATCCTTCGACCGACGGCAGATCCGTAAATCACAGATAATTATTTCAAAACCCTCTTTTTGTGGACGAGGTGACACGTACCGTCTGGCACGAAATTACTTAAATTCTACGTATAAAAAATCTGTTTCCTCGTTTCTCCATCTTGAATCATCAAAAAATTCGTTGTACTAGTGGAAAACGTTTACAAGTTGATGTTCAATTTTGACGGAAGAGGAGTTCTAACAGTTATTAATCGAATCGTTTCCCTCTTGGCGTTATATAATGTTTATCGAGAAAGAACTCGAAACAAAGTGAAAATTCGCTTTCTGTAGTTGGTCCTGATGAAATATTTCTACGTTCGCATAGTAAATACTATTTTTTACCGCCATTAATATCGGTAGCATTACTACTAATATTTTTTAGCATCATCGTTATCGTCGATTTATAATTGATATTTAGAACATGATCTGCTGTATTCCTCAAAAGTTCGAAGATGCAGCGGCCAAAATTTGGTGCTTCAAGAAAAAGAACTTTTCAGAAGAAATATTTCTGAAAAATGTTTCCTTAACTCGAGAATATTGTAAATTCATTAAAGCTTCGAGTTGAAAAGACAAAATGTAGTTCAAGGTCAACCTTAACTCATAAATCATTACGTGTGTGGCACAAATTGTTGGTTTTCGAGTGGTCGAACGAGCGGAAATTGATTTTGATTCTGTGCATGCATTTGTAGTACTTGAAGCTGCTTTTGTTGAGTTTGTAGACGTGTCAATGCACTAGCAGATGCGTATGCTGGAAACGCTAGAGTCGTGTTGAGACTTTCGTTATGTTCTTCCAAAGAATTTTGCGCATAGTGCAGAACCAGATGCTTTAAAGTTTGGTGGATATTGTATGGTTCCGCGAATCCGTAACCCCTTTCTGTTGCGTAAATTATGCAATGATTTACGGTACCGTTGCACCTGAGAACATGAATTCATATTGCAAAATACTTTTCACAACACTTTTCTTGTCAGAGCTCACAGTCTCTTATATAAGATATGTAGGGCAAAGGATATGTCTTAAAATATTTTGTTTACAGCACAATAAAAAAAAAATACTTTAATTTAAGCGAACTGTAAAATAGAGGAAACATCTGCCAGTCTGTGAGGTTCACGCTAGATAAAAAGAAGTATCTAGATACGATAAAAATCAAAATTAATTTTACTTACATTATAGACAAGGCGTACTGTCCAATCCTCGACTTCCGCACGAGGAAAGTTCCATCAGGTCTTCCCATAAGTATCCGATCAGCATCAGAACGCGAACATTCGAGATACAACCAAGTCTTGTCATCAGAATGTACTTCGAGATCAAACTCTTGTAGATCATTAAAAACCGTATCGGCTATTGCCGGATTTGCAAAGGCGCTGTTCGAAACTAGTTGATTGATTTTGTTTTGATTCATGCCATTCTTTTTCAACCACGTAGAATGTTTGTCTCTTTGTTTCACGAAGTGGATAATCTCTGGTTTCAATTTTTGCATCTCTCGTTCAAGAGTTCTGTTGTAGGCAATTTGCTGCTTCAAACTTTCGTCGAGTTGATCTTTACTCTCTCTCAAGGAAAGCAACCGTCGTTTCAACAATTCATGATTATCAGTTAATCTAAAGCAATAACAAGAAAAAGGTAAGAAAATATCGGAGAGACAACTCACAACTTATAAGTTAAGAAAATATTTAAAAAGTTGATCTAAACTTACGTGGATATTTCATGTGGCTGAGCTTCTGTTTTGAACTTATCATGGAGCTTCATTTGGTCCTCAAACATTTTGATGGCTTCCGAAAATGCCTCTAAAGCCTGTCGTTTAAGTTGCACTTCGTAAGCTGTCCTGTTATAAATTTCAGAACAATTTTGGTACTGTCGCATCTTATCGCTCAAATTTTTTTCAAGTTCAATATACTTTTGAACAACTTTCGCTGTATCAGTCGTACTTGAAATTTCATCTTCCTAGAAAATTAAAATGTATATTGTATATCATACTGTATATCATTCACTCTTGCATTTAAAAAAGCGTCTACTTGGTAGAGATGGAGGAATAACGTACCTGGAAACGTGAGATCGGATACAGAAGCTTGATATTCAACGTGGAGTTATACTGGGCAAGTGAACAATTTCGATAATGGTCTACAAGTTCAATGACAGAATGAAAATTATAAGGCTCTGAGAAACCATATTTCCCGTTACGATGACAAATCTTGATGAGTTTGTTAGTTCCTCCTTTCCTTAACGTCAATGTGAAATCTCCTCCTTTCGACGATGCGTTTCGAACTAAGAAACTTCCATCAGGTGTATCTTTCATCTTCTCATTGACTTCATCCCTCGTAATGTCACCCCAATACCATTCAGCGTCTTGAAGATTACGGGACCTGAAAATAACAAATTTTCATTAATAATTGTATTCCTTTTTATACTATTTACCAAAATCTAATTCATGTTTGAAAAATTAACACAATTGTTACCTGCAAGATTGTTGCAGCTGCTCTTTGTTACTTTCTCCAGGAGTACAACGATCGCCAGCTGCCAGTTCCTCTTCAAAACTAGGAAACGACTCAAGAACTGGAAATGGTGGTCTCGAAACTTTTCTCGGTGGTAATTGCGGAGCGCTCGCAAATTCTGGTAGGGTTTCATTCCAGTTGCCTTGAAGTAATAACAACTCCATTATACGTATATGTGCTTCTGTGTTGTGAACGACTTGACTGCAAATAAAAGTAGATTAGAGTTAAATTTACTCGAGTGTTCTTATATGTAGAAAGCAGCAAAAGTATTTTCTAAATGTTAAAGCATTAAAATTGAACCAACTTACATAATTCGTTCCCAAGGAGGCCTAAGGAAGATGTGACACATGACTTGCACGAGAATAGTGGGTGGTTCTGTATAACCTCGGGCATGTTGCAATTGACAAATGCGACAAAAATGAGCCATCAGATGATGCAGAGTACTCTTGTGATGTACTGGTAGTTCGGAGACCAACTGAGCGAGACTTGTTGCACATTTTTCGTCATTTCTTAAATCTGTAATTTCGTAATATGAATGAATATATAATCTTCGAAGCATAAATTCGCTAATATGTTAACCTAAATTTTAATTGATACATACTTGCTGCTTCTAGAAATTTGTCGTACCACTGCACAGGAATTACTGGATCCGGTAACTCTCTCAAAAATTTCTTTAAGACACTAGATATACACTGCGGGGTATACGGAGTTAAATCTGCGTTACATACATCTAAAAATGAAAATTAAATTTAGAAACATAAATATGGAAATCGAAACAACATTGCATTTCTAAAAACTTCCAAGAGATCAAAGGTCTAATTAAATTACCTTCGTTAAGCTTTTGTCGCAATTCAAGAGTCTGTTCATTGGGCGGACTGCTGTAGTAGACTTTGTAAAGATCTAAAGTTGTGTCGGTGAATGCTCTTTCTTCAAGGACGCGCGTGCATCTTTCGACTAAAATTGGAGCTGTCCGGGTTGACGTGTCGAATTGTGAACATAGTGCTAATCCAAACACTGCTAAAGAAAATACTATTGGTAACTAGATGTATGATTATAATTTATTAAAAGTAAATTCCCCTTTAATGATATTAGGTAACTTGAGTAAATGTTTACAATTATTCGTAAAGTTAAATTCTAATCATATGTATTTACCTGAAGTGAATCTATGAATTCGAGAATCTGTTGGGACACAGGGAGAAGGTAAACCAGTCGCTGAACAAGTCCTATGAGCGACCAATCCACAATCTAGAAAAAGAAAAACAATAAACAATTAAAGAATGTCAAAAATGTTTCCTTATTCTGTAATAAATTTAAACATCAACATATTGGCAAATGTATGTTACAATAAAATTTAGGGTAGACATATATTTCATTTACCTTCACTTTAAACATGACAAGATAAAATATAAATTTATAATTAACTGACCTAACGAGTGGGAATTCGCAAAGGAACATGGAGACTGACAAGAGTGGGAAAAATGAGACAAGCTTACATTATTTAAAAATAAATGTCCTTCAAAGCACGTATTTCAATTTTTTCTTAAATATGAAAAAAACTTAAAATGTATCTTTCAAAACATTAAATATTAAATTTAAAACCATTCATTAAAAATATGCAGATGAGGCTACTCTACATTTTTCAATCATGCAAGATCCAGATTTTCTTAAACAGTTTTAGTATGAGGCATAAAATGTAGTATGCAATAAATCATACAAGGTTTATAAAGTTTTTATTCGAGATATGTAAATCAATCATTTATGAGTTTATCCACGCATCTTTCTAATGAAATTAAATTTTTTTGTAGGTTTTTATATGTTTCGTCTTGATATGTTTCGTTTTTATACGTTGATGATATCTTACATCAACCAAACGTCTGTGGCAGAAGAAATGAGCAGGAAATAAATTCGGGTTAATACAAATGTAAAATTCTTGTCATTAAATTCATGTATGTTAGAATGTGTGAGAAATAATTTCCTACATTCTCTTTATATGAAAGATTATATTACATCAAGGCTAACCGCTACATTACGAATTAAAAGCAGATTGAAACCCGGTTAAGTCGTAAAAGAATCATGGTACGCATTCGTGCATAATGAATTGCACGAGGATCGTTTGATCTTGAATGTTAAAATGTCATCGAGAGGTTCGTTTAAACTCATGCACGCTTGAAAAGATTAGCATTAATTTGAGCGTGCGCCTGTTACACGATACGCACTTATACTCGACTAGCATGTAACTTCATCTACAGTGTTTTACATGCACAGCTTTATGCACTTTATGCCTTTATATATTTGCTATGCGAGCCTCGAAATGTTTCACAACCGGAAGCCATAAAGTCGACTGTTGTCGCTTGTTAGCGGCGCCTCGACCATTTAACACCATAATACTCATCTGTGCATTGCCTCTACAATATGTTTCTGAATCTACATGGCACTAGCCAGCTAGTTTCGCGAATGCCCTCCGCGATGCCTCCATGAAACGATTCCAAATTTGAGAGTATTTTAACGAGATGAAACTTGCTTTTCTAGAGAAAAACATACAAAACTAGCGTTGCTTCACGAACTTTGTGATATTCTAACGAGATAATTGAAAGAAAGTCACGGAAAACCTTCGTTATTGATGTTAAATTAAAATTGTAACAGTGTTGAATTAAATTCTAAGAAAGTGCATAATTAGGCGTAAGGTAGACACGTTAGATACCTGTAATAGCTTATTAATAACGAGTAACTACAATTATAAATTAAAGTATTCCGTTACACGCACAACATAGATCAATTTAAATTATACAAAGTTTCCTGACTTCGATTTCCAGCTACTCCTATGAATAATTTAAATCAAGAGACTGAAGTTGTTTGAAGTACCAATTTAATTGAATCTTGAGACAAAATGAATTAACTTAAGGCAAATTCTAAAATGTTGAAACGCTGAATATTTAATCGTACATCAATTAAAGAAGCAGTTTATTACTCGAATTTGTAACGAAGTGAATTTTACTAAGAAATTAGGTTGACTTCTTAAATCTTTCTAGTGCAAAATTTATATCATCTCTCACAAGATTATTACGCAAAATTTAGAGATAATTTAAGTTTGTCATCTTCTAAATTATTAGTCATTATTTCATAAATCTTAATTTTTTTACAGTCAACACCGTACCTGTCGTCATTAAAAAAGGAAATTTGGCTAGAAAGAAAACAAAATTTGACGTGGAATCCAAGTCAATAAAATTTACATTAAGAATTCATATTGAAATTTAAAATATTCCTTCACGATAAAAATATAAACTTTATCTTCAAATTTCATAGAAAAACATAACAAAATTAAAAAAATTATTCATAAGAAGAAAATATTTCAACTATGAATTTCAAAGAAATTTAACACAATTGAATAGAATGGAAAATATTTCAAAAGAGTTCGAGGTAAATGCGAAAGAAACCGAATTGGTTTGAATTCTTTTCAATTGACCTTGAATTCTTTTTGAATTTGTCTGAAAAAGTGATAATAAATTTATATAATCGACGAAATAGGTGAACGAATTCAAAATACGCGAAAAAAGGTAAATAGGTGACGACCTGTAATGACTAGTAGTATTTTATTTTAAAAGCTTGCAACATCAAACTATGATTGCAAGAATATATTCAAAGTGCCTAGTATTACCTGAAGAGGGTTAACGCGATTCACGCAAACTTTGCATTTAGCAAATGATAAAACGACGGCGAGGAGTGTCAACGATAATTCATTATTGGCTTTGCAAATCTTCATACATAATACAAACTAACATACGTGATAAATATATAGTTACGAGGTATCAGCATTATTCTAACGGGCACTGATATCACAATGCCCTTATAAATTGGTTTCACCGCACGCAATTCCTACTCCTTTATCTTTTGGTTGTAAAAACAAGTTCACGTTTGTAATCGAAAACTTCCTCTAGTAAACTTCCGTATAATTAAAAAAAATGACTTCCAAGTCGTAAAATAAATCAGGTCACTGAACTTTACAAGTCAAAGTGTTCTTCAAAGTGTTTTACTTGCATGATGATCAGAATTTAGTGTTGCGGAAAACTTATTTAAGGATGACCCACTATGAAAATGAAATAAAAATTTTCCAAGATTCTTGACTACCTAATAGTTTCAAATTTATCGCGCTGTTGTAATTTTATACACTCTTGTCTCATTTTTGACATATACTTTCTTTTTCATAGAGAAGAATTAACTTTCGTGAAGTAAAAAATGTAATTGGAAGGATTGTCTCAACTTTTTAACACGGGAAATAACATCTGCTGTTAATTTAGAAGGCATGCGGTCTTGATCTTCAAGTGTATGGTCAATGTGCAGATATAATGAGTGATTGAATCAAACATTATAAATATTGTGAAATTACGGCATGATGCCGCTGAGAAGCTACGTACCTTGGCAAAGAAAGCCTTGATGTAAGAGGCCCCTGAGGTATTTATGGCATTTGTCGCACCTCTCCAAGACGCTGAAGCTGTGAGGAACGAGGTTGTGAGCGTTCTTGGTGGTGCTGCTGGTCGTCGACGTTGTGTTGACATTATTACTACTATTGCCAGTGCCGCCAGTTTCGTTGACGGATATTGTCGACGTTGTCTCCGAATCTGGCAAAGTCGAAGGAGACGAGGGTTGGCAGAGCTCCTCGATGCATACTAATATGTTCTTCTGATGAAATTCATCTTTTATACCCATGTTCTATAAAAATTTAAAACAAAAACACTTTTATCTATCAGAACAACATCTCCAAAACAGAATTTACCAACTTTTTAATAGTTCATTTTGAGAATAGACTATATATATTTAAAATTGACAATGAATAAGGTTGCGGATTTAATAAAATGTTAAGAAAAAGATTGTTCAAAGATGGAAGCTTTAAAATCCTAAAATTTTTGAAATCAAAGTTTTGTTTTTATGTTTTCTACGCTATCAAATTAAAAAGATTATATATTTCTAATTTACATGAGTCTAAAATAGGGCGACCTAAAAATGCAAGGATTATAAATTTAGAGAATTTCAAATTCAAAGAGTATCAAATCTGTCAGCTTCAAAATTTGAAGGCTATGGAATTTGGAAACTTTCCAAACATGAATTTAAATTCAAGTACAATTGAAAAATTCTAGGTTTTTAATTTAGGAGATATCTAGAAGTTCGTAAAGATTTTCTTTAAATATAGCTGAAGTTGTCTCTAAGCACTTGACAATTGACTGAACAAATTGAATTCTCTCTTCATAAATCAATTTAGAGAAAAAACTGAAGAATTTATCTTAGGCTGTCTTAAGAAATACAATCTTATAACATGTTTCGATTTCAATATACAAATATTAGATAGTAGAAGAGATATTACACTTCGATAGTTTTACCATATATAAAATTGAAATTAGATTATAATTACCATTAGCTTGTCGCGGTCCAAGTTAAGCAGATCGCTACCCTTAATATCCTTGGACTTGAAAACGTCTGCATAGCGATAAAGGTTTAGAGCTGACATCCATTCAACCACATTCAGAGATGTCCACTCACTGACAGGCTAGAATAAAAAAATCCGTATTATTAATCTTTCTTTCATTGACATTACTAATACCCTTACAGGAAAAGGAACTGTATTAAAGTCTGTGAAGTGTATCAATGGAGCACCTGACAACTGTACCACATGTATAAATTTTATTTAATTTTAGTTATAAATCAAACAACGTAACTGTGCAAAGACACACAATAGACTAATAAATTTCATAATTAAGATTTTCAGACCTAATGAATGGTTTTCAAATAATTATATTTACGAGGCAACTAAATTCTAACTTTTTAAATCTTTGAGCTATCAGTTATTTAAATTTGCTTTAGTTATAAAAACTATTCATTGATTTGCTAGAAGCTGTAAAATCTTGCTTTTAGGTCAATTTTCTCCTCCAGCTTAAAATATGCAAAATCTTTTTGCTGAATAATTTTCTAGTCAGTGATTTGAATTTTCCTTGAACGCTTAGACAGTAATTTCTAGCCACATAATACGACATGGCCTCCTGATTAAAAAGAACTGTTCACAAGAATCATTAAGACTAACAATTATTATTGAGCAATTTTTTACTAAATTATTAACGAGGTGTTAAGAGATATAGGGAACCTTTTTACTGAATTCACGTCAATGAATGTAACTTCTATTTTTAGTGAAATACATTTTTTTTAAATTTAAGTTAAAAAATCTTGATTACTTAGACATTTTTGATTGTAAACGAAGATGTTAGAGCTCAATCGAGGTGGTTTTCAATTGGTAAGCATTTCTAAGATACAAGGCGAACAAGGGCGTGTGATACCAAGCAAAAAGAAGATAAAACATGTGGCAAAAACTAGAAAAAGTATGAGGAGTACGAGAAGTGATATTTTCGGATACTATACATATAGGCAAAGCAGTTTTATGATTATTATAACATCATATGATAATGAATATAAATCAGACTAATACATAATTTGAATACAAAATTAGATTAAAATTACTTCATATTTTACGCAAAGTAGCGAGCGATTTGCATTCGTTTTTCATCTTTTTTATTTTAATAAAAGATATTTAACGTAATCTATATAAATATACAATATTACATTATAATATATATGTAATTCATTTAGTTTATGAACTTTAGAGCAATTTTGTTTATAAATTTATATTATTTTAGAAAATTGGTTGAGTTTTTTCATATCATGTAGATGTTATTTCTATAAAATTGATTTTTTAAAATAAAATCCTAATTACATCTAATAGGAAGAAAATGAAGTATAAAAAAAATATAACATTTAAAAACAAAGCAAATGCGTGCGCGGAAGCACAGGAAGGAAATGTTCGATTTCGTATGTATTTGAAAATAGATATCATAAGTTATATAAAATAGTTAATACAGCAACATTATTCCTATCTGACAGATAACAAAAAAACTTGTTAGACGTTCTTACTCTGCGTAAGGGTCGCGGAAAGTGATAAGTATAATAAAAATATTTAATATTGAAAAAATGTTTAATAAGAAAAGGCAAATAAGTTTTGAAATACTCAAATCTTTAAAAAGGAACAAGCTTTACTTTAACTTCAATAATCTCATAAATTTTAAACAAAGTAAAGTTTTGAAATACTTTCAACGAATTTAATCCGTTGATAAGATAAAGAAAAAAATTATGAAGAAAATATTATTTATACAGTAAAAATTTTGAAACTTTTAACTTCAATTTTTTATAAATTTTTAATTGAGGATTAGTGACGTTCAGAACTTTAGTCAAAATGTAGTTTCAGTTATTTTTATAGCAAGAAGTGAACTGTGGATTATCTATTACTCTCAATTTGCTTCCCAAGGACTATTGCCATTTTGCAGACACGAGTAATTGGCAAACTTTTCAATAGCTTTACTCAGAGGCTTTATTCACTTGATAGCTAGTTAATCCTGTTACTTAATTGATAATAAGACCCATTAAAGTATCCGATTAAATTGAGAAAACAAAAAATAAAAAAAACTTGCAGAATTTTCATCTACAAATCAAGTTTTATATTACAAAAGAGAAAATGCATCAAATTCATGATCTAAATTTAAACTAGACTTTAACTTCATTTTTCAAACAGCTTTTAACTACTACTTAGTCAAGATTGACTCAGCAACTTAACCCTGGGAGCGATTACTTACCACTAGACTTCTAGTGTTGAACTTCAAACCTTGAATCCCCCCTCAATTCGAAAATTAATTCTAGGATATTCTATTTCAATTGCTCAACAAACCAAGTCTTATAATTTGTATATTAATCTTCAAAGGTTAGTGTTTAACAGTCACATAAATATTGATTCTCGTAAAAATAAGCAAAGAATAAAAACATAATGATAAATATTTGCTAATAATTGATCTTAAACGGTTTGTTTTGAAAACCGTGTTTTCTTAATCATCGATTAATTACCGGTGGAATTCCATCGACTTTCAATATACTATTAAAAGAATTAACCCTTAACCCCCTAACTAATTTAACTGACGTAATTTATTTCTGTACTTTAAATGAAAACTGGATTTATCGTTAAACCAATTTTTAAAAACTTTCCACATTCAACTTAAAGCAAAAAGTAAAATAATAAAATTATGAATGTTAATTCCTAATAGGCATAAAATTGAATTTATCGACAAGATTGAAAGCACGCGTTCTGCTTCCAGTTTAAATTTGTATTTTTAAATTTATAGAAGCTCGTATATTGAATTTTTTGAAAATATAAATTGCACTCAATTTCGATTAATTGACATTCAATTTGGAAGTCAGTCGTTAGTAACGCCGTCGAAAAACTTTTTAATGACGATTGACATTTAAAGATATAAAAAGAAAATTACATAATAAATATTATAATAAGTTCGTTCAACCATTATGAAATAGACTTGTTAATAATAGAACAGTGATACATAATTAATTAATCGAGGCAACGGATGAAATTATATTCCAATAAATATTGAAGTTGATTTTAAAATGAATTAAGATAAATTCAATACTGCACGATTTATTGGCTAGTTAAAATAAAATTTCGTGAAATACTCATGACGTTTGTATGGATTTTAGTAATAAAACCCAGTAAAATTTAAATTAAAGATGTCTATTCGTCAATTTTACAATAAAATATAATTCATGGTCCGGAGTCTAGACAGGCATATATGTATTACTGTTGCTAAAGCAGTCCCCTATTTATTTTCAGTTTGGGATGTCCGGTTTCATTGTAAAAAAACGGAAATCGTATAGTTTACTTTATTAACATATATAATTACGATGTTTTGAAACCGACGATTGTAAAATTCAATACGAAATTTCAATTCAAATTTTATCTTTTATAATAAAGTATTTGATTTAATAATTTCAAGTGAAAAAGGAATTATTGTATAGTCAGACATGAAGCATAAGTTTATTATTGTTTCCAAAGAATGGAACAAATTAAAACAATAAAATTTTATATCTGAAAGTTAAGGGATTTATGATCTTTTTTATGCATAGGGGTTGATTCTGAAGATGATCTTAGAGGGGTAGATGGATGGACCTTTTTTAAAGTACCTTGGACATTGAATGGAACCAATTTATGAAATTTTATAGTTTTTATTCTAATGATATTTCTGAAAAGTTCTGAATGTTGAAATAAACGAATTTTAGTATTGCTTTTGATACATGGCTCTAGGAGGTTCTAATGATGGCTCATTAAGAAAGAAAAGGAAAGAAGGAGAGCGTTAAAAAAGATAAGAACGCACGTCGTGCACACTGACCTTTTCCTTGTCGAAGACCTGTCCCGGCAGAGCATGACCCTTGGAACTCCATTGGCACAGATGCTGTCCGCTGTATTCCGAGCAGACGACGTGGAAGCACGCGTGGCACTCTGTAGGACATAAAGATCCGCACATACAGCAACAGAGACTTCGGTAAGAATTAACATGATTTACTACCCTATCACATATTCCATTGGTATCGATCCCATTAGTCACACCATTTACAACCACGAAGCCGTTCTTTGTGGCTGCATCATTTTCGATTAAATTCGACTTGACATTGTTATTATTGTTACTATTATTGTTATTGTTAATTGTAGCCTTAGAAAGATCTATTTGAACCCCGGTCATTTGATCATCAGCAACCGAGTTTTTGGAAACCGGCACTTGAGAGCTACACCAACACATGTGCCTATGGAAAGACAATGGCCTAGCACAGGAACCGACATGTTCACCAACGAGATCGATCGCGGAACTTTCGCTTGTCGATAGGTCCACTCGATCTGATTGCAGCTGGAACCCGACCAGCTGTGATTGTTCGTCCTGCGCCTTGTACCCGAGAACACCAGAGTACGTAGTCTCCAGAGGCTTTCCGGGGGATAGGGTCTTTGAGTTAAAGGAAGGATTGCAAGAGGGATTGTTGGTGGAGGAGGAGGAGGAGGAGGAGGAAGAAGCAGAGGAAGATATTGATAAGGACACATTATTATGTGTTGAATTTGAAAACCCTATTTGACTTTGATTCGCGGTCCGTCGCGAAGCGACATTGGCGCCTCCTTTGGCTAGAATGGCACGGTCAACGTAGTTGTTCCCAGGTAACGAGGAGTCGTGTGGAGAACGGATGGACTGGTTAGCCTCGTCGTAGCCGTTCTGTGAACTTTCGCAATTTACTGGTTTCTCCAGGTTGTTCGAAGGATCCGAATTATCTGTTACAGCTGCGACCTGCACGAACGAGATATCCGCCGTACAGTATGAGCCGTTCCCAGTGGCGGAGAGTCTGCTGGTGCTAAAGGCATATCCACGTGGACTGTCCCTCTGCTGAGTTGTGACAATGTTCGAAGTCGTGGTGATCGACATCGACGAGGACGTGGAAGTCGTGCTACTCGATCCCGATCCCTTTCTCAGCATATAATTCTCCGAATCAACACTTAGCAATCGGGACATTGCCGGCGACTTGGCGGTCTTGTTATCATCGCTCTTTGATGATGAATGATGGAGGAATTTCGGGTCGCACTTGATCGACCTGGAGGTTGCGTCCTTAACCTCGTCTGCCGGCAGTGATCCCGCTGGGTTACGAGGTTCGTGGACCTTGCTGGACAAGACCACAGACTGCACCTGTGCCACTGTTAAAGCGCTCGACGCGCGCTTCATCACTAATCAATTGGCCTCTTTGGCTCATTAGATAATAATTAGGTTTTGAGACGGTCCACCATGCACGAGACACTCTCAGGCGAATCCTGTTCCTTCCTCAAATTACTGTCCTCCATCTTGTCCACCTTCCTCAATTCCACCACAGAAACCTCTTTGTCTATACAGAAACTCGAGATACAACCGATAACAAGGGTCCAAGAGTCATTCCTAACTCTACGAGCCAAGGTACCATCATCTTTTCATCTAAATGGTCAAGGTCAAATTCCGCTGGAACTCAGTTCACTCGAACTCAGTCCACTCGAACTTGGTGCTCCAAGCTGAAACACCTTTCAAATTTAATTTCTTAACCAAATTCCTCCGGCGATTACTGATCGCTATTGTCACGGTTCACATTAGTGCCTACGTGAGAGGATAGATTGAGAAAGAGAAAGAGAGAGATCGAGATCGAGATCGAGACGGGCAAGAAAGATAAGGAATCTCTTGAGTGCGGGTGTCCTCGTGTAAATTCGTTTTCCACGAGTCTTACTCCTCCCTCGACGCACGACCTTTATAAACGCGAGATTTGAAGCAAAACGAAACCGGTTTCGACGCAGCCCACTACAGTGCGCGCAATTTTCGCCGGAACCCACTACAGAAGCCTCGAACCGAGCGATTCGACAGGTTTTTCAAGCATCGCTTTTTTGTAGGTTCCTTCAAGAAAGAAAAAGGCTGTCGTACTTGATCTTTAATAACTCTCTTTGTTTTTTTATCATGATAATTAGTTTAGATTCTTATCAATTCGTACAACTTTTCGAAATCTTCTTATCTAATCCACCTACAATCTCTATCTTCTTTGATTCTTCTTGATCTCTGATTTAACAAATTTCCACTTCTCTTCTCTCTCATTCTATTTTTTTACTCAAGGTATTTTTTCATCGAGAAATTATATGGTATAATTTCGAGTGGGTCCCTTTCCTTTGTCGAGAGAGAATCGGCAATCGATGCGCTCAGACGACTTGTACGAGCTTGCCAGGGACGATATTATCTTCAGAGAGGGATGACCCTCTTTCTCCTGGTTGGTGGATCTTTCGTTGAATCGCTGAAAACTGGTCGGGAGTTTGGTCATTTGATGTGAAATAGGTGCTCTCACAAATATCCACGACAGGAGAGCGTTCGCAGTAGTTTCACTCCTTCTCTAATGGAAAAATCCACGGCTACTACACTTTTTGTAGGGGCTCCCTACACTACACACATACACTGGTACATGGGTTAAGCCGATACCTGCACTGGTACCACACACTAACACTATCCACACTATTCACTTGGCACTTCTCAATTCAGCCTGCTGTTTCACTCGTCCTTAATCGACACAAACGAATCTTTCTAAGTAAACCACGAACCAGCCGCGAATCCGTTGTCGTATCTTGGCGTTTCCCGATTTTCGAGGCACGACCTATTGCGTTTCCTTGAGCGAAGAAGCAGTGGCGTAGAAGTGTCGTGGTTAAGTTCCAAGCACACACTGGTCGAGTCGAACGTCGAGCGACTAGAAGGTGAAGGAGGTGGTGGACGACTACTTCCTCCGGTTTAGTTTCTTTTTTCGCGCAAGACCACTCCTGGCGGCGATAGAGGTCTAGTTTTTCGTCTTTTTTCAGGACAATTGTTCAAGATTTTTGGATGATCTCAGCTCTAGGAATAATGGTAGAAGTCGGTAGCAAGCTCAGCTCACAGCTGACCGGCCGGTTCGCCAGGTTCGGTCAATAGCCATAGCTTGCACCACAGAGTCGAGGACACCGCTGCTCGGGCGCTCGTGCTCAACTTCGTGTCTCCTCGCCGTGAGTCGGGGATCTTCGTGTCCTTTACCGAAGCAGGCTCGTACTTGATAAACTCAGAACCCTGGGCATAGAGAATTGCTATATACTCTATAATACTGTACCAGCCTCTGCTCTGATCATATTCCTGACTGTTCCTGACGAAGCAGGCAGAAAAGGACGACTTCCAGACGCATTTGTATGCAAAGTCTCTAGTTTTTATCATTCCTGAAAGAACGGGAAGAAACTACGATTCCAGACTCAACGCTTACATTTGCGTTTTGAAACGTTAATTTGCAGTTTTCTCTTGCACTCAAAATCACTTCCTTCTTTTATATATTTAGAGACAATCACTTCCAGTCTCGGGAATAAATTCAATTTCAGATTATGTGAAAATTGGAATAAAGTAGAAGGTCATTATTGTGATGCAATCTTCAAATGTGAAGCATTTTAAATTTTACTGTTGCGAAATGGAAACTGTCATTTCTTGGTTTCCTGCCTGTCTCTCGGTTCAGTGGCCACCCTGTAAGTATTTCGTGAAGAATCCAGAAAACGGTTTTCGACGGGTCGAAAGATGATTTCATGGTACATATATGTGTTGAATGAACTATTCCTAGAAACAAGAAATGCTCGAGAGACTTGAATGACCCTTGGATACGTAATGAAATTATGATGATGGATTGATTAATCTTGATTGCAGGCGTAACAGAAAAAGGCTGATCATGTGTGATTATTATGATTTGGTCTTTTCTTGTAGTTCCTCTTTTAATTTTCATCAAAATTATTAAAGTAGTATAGTTTTCAATCATTTTGCCTGATTTAGCAATAAATCTAGTATTTTCACACTTTCTTCATTTTATGCATCATCTCTGCAGTAAAAAGTCTGTTGCTAAGGGCCTAAGACCACCGATAAATAATATAATATTTCAATCTAGATCACAGGTATCGGAGTGGTGACAAATTTTATAATGAATGTGAATGTGTAGGGAGATCAATTTATTTTGTTTTTCCAAACTTGCCTCATCTTATTAGTGGAATTATAACTTTCAAAGAATTCAGAAGCATATAGTCAAAAGAAACTAAGAGAATTCTAAAGAAATCAAAATAGATTTATACAGATTAAGACGGATTCAATAGAATTCAAGATGAATTCAATAAGGTTCAAGGTCAATTCAACAAAATTTAAGGTCAATTGAAAAGACTTCACAACAATGTAATATCAACATGAATTTTAAAAATTTCAAATCGGAAATGATCCGAAACTATTTTATAATTCCAATGTCAGTAATTTTTCATCTAATTCAATATTATCAGATTAAATAGGTGAAATCCCATGATAAAATAAAATTACTCTCCACCGAGAAAATCATGGCATCAGACTTATGCAAATATTAGACGATTGGCAAAATGCAGGAACTTGGATATCAAAGCAGACTGATAAATTTCGAGGGAAGGAAGTAGAAAAGAAGCGATTTAATCATGAATTTGTCTGCAAACTTCTGCGACATTATCAGCCTCTGGAAGCTATTTGTTGAAGGATCCAGGTTAACGACTTCCGTTCTAATATACCGCCAGAGTATAAACATTTTTGTTGATTTAATTTTCCTAGTTGGAGAGGCAACTGCTTTTGTTGATCGAATTACATTTGAATAAACCGACCGCAGGAATTTGCTCATTAAAAATATTCCTTGCGCCTGCTGCAGCAAACATAGATCCCTTTGATTATACAACTCGATTTTCCACTTTCCACAATTGAAAAGAAGGTTTAGTCTTATGCTCCAGATTCTCATTATAATATACGTACTTCTGCATAATGAATTGTCTTCTATTTTTGCAATTTATTTTTCTCTTTCTTATTTCTTCGACTCAGATCGTCTTCAAGAATGGTTTAATTGATTCTCGTTTCTTTTCTCTGCTTATCTATCCTATCTCATCATCAGTATTCCATCATCGGAATATTCTAGCGTCTGGTCATTAAATATTCACTCTTAGAACCACGTGCAGTATGTGATTAGTAATATGAGTTTTATGTGTGCACGAACTTGCCTCCACATTTTGAAATGCTGCCGATCATAGTGATCGGTATTGCACACGAGGTCGAAGTCACATTAACGTATAATGATAATGCCTCCTCTCTTAAGCGCGTTATAGAAAGAGCCGTGGGTGTATAATATAGCTAACCTTCCGGCTAGGCAGTCGCACACACCTTGTTCGCCTTCGACTTGACTTAATCGATTACTCGGTTAACGTATTGCTTTATAGAGAAAATATTCACGTTGATGCTTAGTCGAGCTGCTGGATAAAATCAGGTGTACTGGTAAGAGGAAAAGGCTTGGTTCTGGATGACCTAATTTAAAGAGAAATTACTAATTGTAATTCAATCTAAAATAATAATCTGTTCAAAGAGTTTCTTATTCTTTGAATATTCTCATAAACTTCCGCTTTGCTAGTCAGCAGGTGCCCCCCCCCCCATGAAAGTAATGCATTTTTATATATTAATTTTAAGTAACTCTCAATGCATCCTACAAAGAATATATTACCTTTAACATACTAAATTAGAGTCCGGAATTTATTGTTATAACCCGGTAAATGAAGACTCGAGTCACAGTAATAGCTTCGATCAATTAACTGCTAATTGAAGTTACAGTTAATTGAATGGAGCTATCCGACTGCTACCGCATGTGAAGTAGCAAAAGGCGATTCACTTAATTAATTTAATAAATTCAGTCACTTTCGCTCCTCGTATAAGTCTTTTTTCTTTTTTTCGACAATTTTCTTGTGTGAATTAAAGAGTTTCGTGATATAAGCTAGGAAGAAATTATCTACTCTAATCTATATTAGAAATGTCTTAAGAAATCTATTTTAAAATACAATCAATATAAAAATTCGTTCATTTGAAGTTACTATATCAATGGAAAAAAAGGTGGAGAGATGGCAAATTTTCAAAGTAGATGAAAAAAGATCACAGAAAAAACAAGGACTGAAAGTGTTTACAGCTTAAATCAGTTTTTAGGCTGAATTTCAGTTTAAGTAAGTTTTTAGTCTTGTTTTTAGATTTCTTAGTCTTAAAACAAAACTAAAAACTGACTTAAGCTTAAATTCAGCCTAAAAGCTGATTTCAGCTGTAAACACTTTCAGTCCTTATATGAATAGGTACTCTCTCTCTTTAAAGCCGTTTTTCTCGTCCATGCCAGATTAGAAAATGAAAAATTTTGAGAAAAGTAAATCCTTTTGGATATCTTATCGAGATGGGATTCATATTTGTAGTGCATCGCGCATCTCAGAGCAAAAGGTTCCATTATCATATTTATTCTCGCTCTTATCACGCTTTGTGCAGCAATGGTAAGAGTGTGTGTAGGAGTAAAACTTGCACGCGCTTCAACGACCAAAGGGTCCTTACAGAAAGGGACGTGAAAGTGAAAAGCAACTTTCCAGGGTGTTCTCGATAGAGGGATAAAGGAGTGGAAACTGGAAAGGGAGCTCGGGGACATGGGATGATCGAATCTATGCACACGCATGCGCATCGTATAAAGAATCCTGTTCAAGGTCGCCTACAATGCCGTTCCGCAATTTATCGTCGCCCCGCACAGATAACTGACACTAAAATATATTTTTAAAGCAGAAATCGAAAGATTTCCTCGAAATGTCAGAGGGACCTAAAATTTTTAAAATTAGTAAACAATCTATGTTTTTTGCACTTTCTGTACAATATCGATTCTTAAAATTGAAGGGAAGTGTATTTTTTGAGTTTGCGATACACACATCACGGAATAAAACTTGTTCAGCTCGGGGTGATTATTTTCAGAAACTCTCGAGATATATTTTAAATCATTTTCATCCTATTTTGTTTGGATTTTGATCCAAGGAAACACAATAGAAGCTAGCCAACTATCGTTTACGTAGAGAGCTTTAAAAATAAACTAATCAAATATCGGAATTGTTTATTTTTCAATAGCCAAGTTAATTCAAGAAAACTGAGATGGACGTTGAAAGAATGTTAAAATAAACGTTATTTTTTCAAGTTGAAGAATTGAAAAATTAGAGTTCTAAAAACTAAAATAGTTGCCAATATTACTGTATGTATTATTGAGCCATTACATTTTCTCAGTGAAAATAATTAATTTACAATTAATTTTTCACTTTGCAAGTTACTTCTTATTACATATTATCTTTCGCTCTGTGACCTTATTTCTCCTTTTTTAATCAGAATTTAGGATCGCATGACTTATGAGTGTCAGATTCAAAAAAACACTGTTAATTAAACATTCTTGAAATAATTAACTTATGCAATTAATTTCGCAATGGACAATCATATCATTGATATAATTTTCACTTAAGATTATCTCTTTTAAAAATGAAGTAGAGACATTTTTTAAATAAGAGTGATTTAAATCCTTTAAATTTGAGAACAGTAATTCTGGAAAATGTTCTAAATAATATTAATAAAAAAATAAATATAAAGTTTTAAAAGAGAAGCCTACAACCCTGACAGAATCACTTAGTCTCCAGTCCAGACCTCTCAATTGAGAATTTAACCAATTACCACATTAATTTATTTAAAAATGAATATTTTCAATTATAAGCAATAGTGAATTCTTTTAGAATGTAAAGCCGATATCGATCATTAATTTAAACTCTCAACGATAGTCTGAAAATTAAACAATTAAATTACAAAAAGTAATGTAAATTAAAAATATAAATTATCAGTTTTTCAGCTCAAATTAAACTCTAATTAAAAATAATGAAAGAAAAGGACCATAAGGAAAATTGTAGCTCTTAAAAGTTGTTCTTCCGAGCGCAGACTTTTATAGAACAAACTCAAATGTTGATACTTAAGTGCCGGTATAAAATGCGAACATTTAACTTGGCTCATCCGTATGAGCAGTGGCGAGCTGTAATTATGGTGGTTTTACTAACTGTAATTACGCACTTGAAGTACGTAAGAAGTGCAGATGTTTAAACCTTTAATGGTTTCGTCAGGTATTACACGACTTGGACTTAAATGTACGAATGTTGGCATCAAGTTGTAGTGATTTTTTTGTGGTGGCAATCGTCCACTTTTTTAAGACGAATAGCGAAATCCTTCAAATTTGATTGGGTGAATTTGAAAGGGGAAGGGGAATTTCTTTCCGTACCGCTAATGTCATTCGTCGGAATCCGTTTTTTGTTTTAAATCACAAAAGCTCCGATCAGAAAAAAAATCGCTACAAAGTTAACTTTCCCACCCATCAATTAACGCTTTCGATTGCAACTCAACTGTTCAGAAATTAGCAAAAAAATAACAACAAATAAAATTATTATAGGCACAAGTTATGAATTATTCTTGAAAGAATTCTGTAAGAGCTTAAAATAATAATTTTGTCAATCTTTTGATCCAAGAATCTTTTATTTGATCAATATTTTCCCAACGAGAGTCAATTGGCTTTTTTATCTAATATTCCAAATCTATATCTTCTTCAGCGCCCTTTATTTTCCTTTCTTTTGTGTCGTACAACAGATTTAAATGAACTCTATAACGTTATAATAATATCGCTTCAGCCACGAGATATTTTAAGATCCAACACGTATATTGAGATTGGCTGCTAGGGTAATATCTATGAAGACCATAAATTCTTCCGCATCCTCAAAATAGACAAAATATCTTCCACAGCACAATTTAGATTACTACTTGTGAAAAGAAATATTTTCAAATTGTAAGAAATCCATATCCTTTACTTCCCCTCAAAAAAAAGTAGTGACAATATTTAAAATCCCTTTATATGTTTTTAAAAGACATTAAAATTATTTGAAATATTTGTAAGATCATCCACAATTTTGCGTTAAATACTCTAACTTTATCGGTTAATTCATTTAATGCACAGATCTGAATATGTATTGTCATTTTAGTTTCTAAGGATGAAACACGTGTGCTCATATTGTTAAATAGTCTCGTTAGATAAAAAAAAATGTTTTTTTTCGTTCTTTTTTGCATATACTAAAATTGACATCGTTAATGAAAGTTCGTTTGTTTTCTTTAGGGATTCCGCTTCTAAAATAGTCGAAATTTACTTGAGCCGGCCTTCAGCTTTGGCATGGCGCCTGTTTGACGTCCTTAATCTCTCAATATGAAATTTAAGGAATATAAAATAATGATCTACGAATTCTCAGAGAAAAACTGCTAATCGCATTCTATACATTAAAAATCATCAGTATTATTATAGTTTCATTTCTAAAATTGTATTGATCAACTTTGTATTGCCTTCTAATCAAAACTAAACAGAAGATTCCAACTTTCATGATTTTCACGGTTTAACGAAAAATAAATAAGGAAAAAGAGATGCACAGAATTATGATCTATTTATATCAAAAGCTTTGACATCAATTAGCCCGAAAGTATTTTTTTTTAATGGAAATATGCCCTACAAAAAGTAAATACAAAAAGTCAGGATTAGCGATGATTTATGTATTTGTAAGTTATAGCTAGTTGGTATATATTTAAATTTAAATCTTTGAAAAATGACTAAGAACTATTGCTGCGTAAGACTAATCCGCAGATATATCGTGCGTGTGCTGAGTGAAAAAAAAAGTAAATTTCGACCAACAGATGAAACGTGCTCGTTGATTATACTTATTATATAATCTTAAATTTGATTCAGTATTACGCAAATCACCCCAACTGTTGTGAAAGGCAGCTGATGTTTGTGGCCACAAAGAGTTTTTTTAAATAAGTAAGACCTCTTCCGAATTATCATCTCAATTTTTTCTATTCGTCAATTTAACTCTTCTTAACTTGACATTTGACAATTTTAATATACCAGCCAGTTCTATATTTTCAAAATAGTTAATTATGCTACATTTTATTTCTTTAATAGGATTTATCTTCACTCGAAAATTCCATTATATCAACAGCTGATTTATCACGAGTGAAACTAGATTCGAATTTTCACAATAAAATCATGTAAAGAAAATTTGATTTAGTCTAGAACAATTTTTATGGGATGTGTTTTATTTCGAGAAATTTAAATATTCGGGGGAGTTATTTCGGTACGGTTCCCATTTTTCCCTAGAATCTACCATTTTCCATCTCCCATGACGTGCGCTCCATTACCCGTGACCTCTGCAAACCTGCAATGCTATATCTGCGAATCAATGGAGCTCTCTTCCAACCCGGACGGTGATTCCGGAAACGATCCTACATTGGGATTGCTCTTTTGATCGATGTCATGCTTTAAAATGAATCGCACATACTGATTGTACATAGCTTTCAACATATGCTAACTAACTAGACTAAACAAGAAATTGCACAATGCTTATGCAATGCGGCATTTTTTCCAAAGTAACATCTGTTCTGAGTAATTTAGCTGAATGAGGTAATAGTTTAGATAGACAAATTAAAAATAAAATTCAGTAATAAAGCATAAATCCATCAGCTGATTGAGGAGAATACTAATGCTTTTGCAAATCGAAATTTTCAACCTCTTTTACCCCTAAATGATTCTAATTATATAGAGTCTCCTTTAGGGATTTAGGAATTTAGGGGGGGTAGGGAATCGTACCAAGCCTATAATTTATAACGGAGATGGGGGACTTCAGTCAAGTTACACGGAAAAAAATGTTATGTTGTGAAAACCATAGAAATAGCAAAACATGGTACAACTACAATTTATGGTTTCCACAACGATAAATATTATGTGACAACAAAACAACTTTTTACTTATCTTTTATTATTAATATTCAGACACTAAATGACTAGTTTTCATTCTAAAAATGTGACCCCCTTTTTAAAACTTTTTAGGCAAATTTCTTAGATATATATTTGGGTAAAGATTAATCATTCGGGCTAAAAATGTATGAATGCTAATTCTGGGTTAAAAATTTCGACTCGTTATTCGAAAAAAGTAAGGGAATTATGATTCATTCTACAAACGAATGAAAAATGACCAAAAAAATAATATATACATATAAATATATCGACCTTATCGAAGAGATCAGTTCCACTGCAAATAATGATATGCCACGTGTCTAATATACTTTGATACCGAAATCGTGGACGAATCTTTTGTGCGATATCCCGCAGCGATTCCATTTTTATATTTTACGCGGCGTATAAATCAAGCTCAAGTTTCATAATAATTTCAAGATAAAGTTGAAAATGAAATTCAGATAAAATCCTATAATTATACTGTTCACGAAAAGGAATATAAGTAAGAATCAAAAAAATGATTACTCTGCGAGTTATAAATGGAGATTCAGTGACTTTTCCTTTTCCTTTATACTAAATTCAAAATTGCAGATGTTTTCGCAATTTTTTATAACACTCTACTGCAGAAGAAAAAGACTTAATGTACCTGTGGAGATAAATCGCAAGTGTAATTCAAAAACATTCAATGAAATGGATTTTCGAGTGGAAGAATCACCCAATACTTTATTGTGAATTTCATGGTTCAAACCGGATGAAATATATGCACCATAAGAAACCCTGTGAATAAATTGTGTGGAATATCCTTTATTTTGAAGGTAAAAAGGAATTAAAAAATTTAAAAAAAGAGGAGAATCTTCTGAAAGCTTAAAGATGAAATTACCTTCGCGTAAAAGGCATATAATTATCTCGACGTACCGTTATCACGATATCTAACTGCCTATCTGTATTTCTCACTGACAATTGCCCGACAAAGTTGCAGCCCTCCCGCAATTACTGCAATTACGTACGTCACAGACGGGCAAAATGTGCTCTTATCCACTTGTCAATCGACATGGGAATAAAAGTGCCAGCTTCGCGGAGACTATATGCAGCTGTGGGGGTACTGAACATGAACAGGGTGTTTTGTGGATGCATTTTTTATGCGTGAAAAACACTGCTGTAAAATAACTGCAATTGCGATCGTACATGTATTGAATGACAATAAAAATGGACACTACCGTGTCAAATAAAATATTTTCCACGTTTCTGTATTTTCTCAGAAGATGGAGATATTTTGGAAAAGTTTCAATATATAGAAAATCCCATAGATTATTATCTTATCATATCTCAAATATAAATAAGGTCCAGATAATTCACGGCAATATTAAAACTCATGCATTGAATAATTGCCAATTTTATTATTCAATTAGAACCATGGCAGTACCTATTGCCATTAAAAAGGGTGAATATGGATCAAATAGGTGAGTAATGAAGAAGCCTATTAACTTTTGATAAATCTAGTGCATGTCATTCGCATCATTTACCCAAAAACTCTTGCCAAAAATAAATTAAAAAGACAAATTGTGGAAAGCACAAGACATTTGCAACTCTTGCACAAACAACTCCGTGTCACTAATACCAACACATCTATACTCGATTAAGTTTAATGTACTTTTGACAATGTGCCAGAAATTTCACGATTGACCACTTGTCGCTAATAATACATTCGCCTCTTTTATAAATTTTATGCTTCAGTAATAAAAGACCTTTTAAAACTTCCCATCATTCTTAGCAAAACATGGTTTTTGTTTATATTAAATCCCACAGTATCGATTTTTGATCCAAAAGTGAACTGAAGTGTTGTAATTTTTCAATTTTATTGTTTTTCTATTGTGCAACGCTTTGATCTACTTTTGAACCAAAATTTGATACCTTGGGATTTATTGAGAGGACTCAAATCTTGGAGCAAAAATTTCAATCATTCAATTATAAATGTTACTCATAATATATCTGAGTAGCTAAAAATAAAAAATGGATTAAAATACTTTTGGTTAGTTATAAAAGTGGGATAAAAATTCGTCAGAGTAAAAATGGTAGAAAATGAATTCTCAGAGTAAAAACGAAACGCCAATACGACCGCTGATTGGTTCTCCCTGTTTCATTTTTGCTCAGATAATTCATTTTGTCCTATTTTTACTCTGAAGAAATTTTATCCCACTTTTACAACTAACCGAGTATTTTAATCCATTTTTTATTTTCAGCCGTTTACTTTTAAGTAAGCTTATTTTTTTTTTTTAACTTTCTATAAAAGAAAAAGGCAACCGGAAAGGAAAATTACATTCTAACCGGAATTCTCGTTATTTTAACCGGACATTTTTTAAATGTAGATAACGAAATATAAAGATAAGATTTCGCTCAAACGATAAGAAAATAATAGCTGATATCGCTATGACAAAAATAAACTGTAATATAATGTTATCGCGTGAAAGATTCGATGATGCACTCACGGCTACAGCTACACATTACCTACTTCGTACATATATTTGTTAAAAACATGGCGACCTAATGCGTTTTTCATATCCGAGAACATTACCACACTTCTTCCATTCTAGTCGAGGAAGATTTTACATTCTAATGTGTATTATCAAGCGTGCATCAGATCCCTCGGGATACAATTATTTTCTGTATGTTCCATAGTCTTCATGCGGCAAATATATATATACATATTTATATATATATATATATATATATATTGTATTTGTATGTGTATATAACACACTATTATATTACAGCCACTGCTTTAAAAAAACAAAAGAAGTTTAAAAATATAACATACTACTTATATTTGCTACTTTATATGCAGTAATATGTAAGCAATATAATAATTTATAAACATTTTAAGGGAAAATTTGATTACAGCCTTTGTAAAATATCATCGAATAATTATGAATCTTGTTCCTAAAGAGCAACATATATTTAGAGTGAATTATAAATATAGGTCAACTGTTGTTTTAATACGGATTTTTATGATTATAATAGTTCTATTTTAATTGATATGTTCCATAATAATATATCATGTATAATACAGGAAGTGATTCTTAGAGCAATCTTCTACTTATATTTAGATATTTAATTTAATGTGAGTAATAAGAACATCGTAATATTGAGTCGGTCGATTAAACTAAATTTAACTCGAGCATTTCAAGCGAGTGACTTGGTTCGATAGTCTTCACTTCGTGTCATCTTTTCGAAAATTCTTTTTCTTTCTTTTATAACTCAGAGCTTGAAGATTTAATTATTTTCTATTCCTGTTTAATGATTTCGAAACAAATGAATATGTGGCAGTGTTGGATTTAAATAATTTTTTAAGTGTACGACTCGGTAATTAAAAAAAAAATAAATAAAATAAAATAAAATAATAAAAAAATAATATTTAAGCTAGTAATATTTTCCGTTATTTCTTAAGTATTTTTACATCATCCAGCATCTCGTATTTTCCCAATTCATATTTACTTTCGAAAATTGAAAAGGTCGTAAATTGGGAAGGTATAATTTTAAAAATAGTATTAAAAAAGACTTTGATTCAATGTAATTGCCTTAATGACCCTGAAGCACTATTAACGAAAAAAGTATTCTTATTCAAAATGTGCCCTTGGACATATTTTAACTGCTTATAGTTCCACGGAAGCAGAAACCTTCCTTCTTTGCTTTGTTTCTTACGAGTTTCTTAAATATATTATTCTGATCTTCTGAATTTATTCCAAAAACGATATCTTCTAAGATATTTTATAAAAATTATCCTGTTTAGCGCGACAATAATAATAAAAGTTCAAAGGTAATGGAAAAACTCAATTTGTTTCTACCTCACAGAAAAAAATGTATTAATAAAAACGAGGAAAATGAGAATGAAAAAACTCGTTCCCCAAGCTATAATTATACTAGAAAATGGCAACACTTTCCATAGTTGATTCAAACATCATTAAACATAATGCTGTAAGTTAGTTAAATAACTAAATTACGTGACTGCTAATATATTCAATTGTCATAAATCAATATAGAAAAAATGCAATCTAATTATCAGTTTCATCAGGAGTGATATGAATATAACGTTTTTTTATAAAATATGTAAAACATTCACAAAAAAATCAGATATGAGTCGTTTCGAAAGAATCCAAAAGAATGAAATCTATTTCAAGAATTCGAAATACGTAAATTCTCAAAAATTAAAATTAAAATTATTTCATTCAACATAATTAATTGTGATTTGAAGAGAATTTATTTTTTTCTTTATTATATTAAATAAATATTCTTTAATTCTTATCGCTAGACTTGGAAGAAAGAAAAATTATGGGCTATCTACTTTTGAACTCTATAAAAGGCCAGCATTTTTTCTATACATATTACAGACACATTTTTTAAAACAAAGTTGAAGGTTACTAATATATATATATATATCTTGAGAAAGTTGAAAACTTCGGACTCTCAGTGTTTCAAATTGAGCAATTTTTGTTCCCGGCATGTATATAAATTAGGTAGCATGTTGATGTTTTTTTTGTATCATATTAAAAAATGGTTCCATGAGATTAGCAAAAAAAAACGTCAAAAGACAAAATCTATCGAAGCATTGCGATCAAAGCGTAGATTTAAAAGAGGACGACTGAGTCCTGGAGTGAGGAGCCAAGAGTTCATTATTCGATGACATGAAACTTTACGATCCATTGTTATAAGATGGCTTAGCAAGGCAGGTATCTAAAGTTTAAAGATAACAATGAAAAACTAAGGAATGTACAGCACGAGCTTCTCTCTTATGTGCTTAATAATGCTCGAAAACTTTTTGAAATCTTACATAACAAAGATGATGTAAAGTATAAAGCTATAAACTTAAAGAAATCAATATTCCATAGTATGTATCATATACTATAAAACTACAAGTAAAAAGTGTCACACGTCATTTTATTGAGTGATAAAATTATTAATCGCATGTGCATTCATTAATTATCCATTTAATTTTTATCCATCTAACTTCCCAGTCGCGGAAATAGCAAAATAACCTCGCCACGAAAGCGCATATGTTCGCCACTGTTTGATGATGTAAACTTCTCAGAAATAATAATTAATTATCACTATAAGATAATCTAGATCCGTTTGACCGGAACTTTTTTAACCCAGAGGTACAAAGAAGCATTTCATACTACCTATTTTTTCATTAAAGCGACTCGGAATCATCATATAATTTCAATGTTATAACGCATTTTTCATAAGATTTAACTAAAACTCGTAAAACTCCTTTTTATGTAATAAAGAATAATTAATATATGTGGGCAACCAGCAATTTAAAAATTAAAAGCAATAATTGTCATAGGCTGGTCTTACTTTTGAAATATTATATCTAAGGTAATGGAATTATGGTACAAAATAATGTGCCGAGAAATCGTACGATCCCCGTTCTTGCATGCGCAGGTTCAATTAAAGCATTTTTTTGACGAGCGCCTGATGCATGAACCAAAGTGTAGCAAAGTATAATGTGCACGCAGCACGACGTCTTATAAAAGGTTTGTGTGCACTTTAAGAAGCATGATGATGTCCATTTTTGTATAAGTTCTGAGTTTCAAAACTTCCCTACGTAAAGTAAGTTTTCTAACGAGACTTTTTTATTTACTTTCAGCAGTTCGTGACTCAAACTTGTCAATATAACGATATGCGATATTTGATTCTTAAAAAAAATAACTTCAAACTCTCATTCTTTATATTAAAAAAGAGTTCTTATAAAAAAGAGTTCTTGTAAAAAAGAGTTCGTATAAAAAATACGTTCTTCAAATTGAAATTGATGATTGCCATAAATTCATCCCAGAGCAGGAAATGATCATTTTTCCAGTTTTAATAAAGAAAGGTTTAATTTTTGAATCCTAGTGATATATTTTCAACGAGGCGAATGTACGAGGGCTAAAGTGCACTGGGGTCGTATAAGTGCGAGGGAGGGAGTCGAGGTCGACGGATTTAATTCGGTCGATTAAGGCCAAAGGCTATGGCCACAATATGTGCGAGCCTTTCGACTCAACCGATTGGATCAAATCAAATCGACTCGACTTGAATGGTTGAATCCCTGAATCCATTGAAGAACTATACGATAATCATGAGTTCATGACTGGATTGTGTGAGGATTCTTCACGTGTAACTTCGCAAACGCGAAGTATAAGAATCGTAATTCACAACTTCTTGAATTCTGTAAAAAGCAAAAGTCAACTTCTTGGAATTTGAAAAATCGTTCTTTTCTAACTTCGACTATCTTTCGAATATTCTGAGTCCTCTCTCTCTCTTAAACTTAATTCACCAAGCTTTAACAGAGATTTTATCTACATGACGTAATTTAAATTTGTAATTTCTGATGTAATTTAAAACTTAGTAAGTTTCACAAAATTCACTTCACTAAAATAATCTGAGAATTGAATGTAAAAAAATAGAATAAAAGTAAAAGAGAAGAAGCGTTAACAGATTAAGGCTCCGAGGACTGAGATCGAGGACTTTTGGTTTTGACCTCGTTTGATTGTCCTTCGAACTCTCATTTTTCAATGTATTCACTTGCAATCTCTACCCAATGCAAACTTTTACAAAAATTAAAAACAAAATAAAAGTATGCACCACAAAAAAGTTGAAGACGTGAGCTAAATCCAGAATGTTTCAAAGGCGAACAAGTTCGCTCCAAAGAGAAAAAACGTGAAAAGCAAAATTAAAAGAGAGGCTGCAAGGAACTCAAAAGAAAACGAAAAGAAATTTTCAATTAGATTATACAGATTTTGACGAAATACCGAGATCTTGATTATAATCTGATGAATGATGAAAAAATAATGAACCGAGAATAATGAAAGACGTATTTTAAGAAAGATTTTCTCACGTTGAAGAATTACATCAGGCAGTAGGCAAAAATAAAATCGCGTCTGTGAAAAGATGCCCGACTTCTGTCATAATTTCTTTCAGAACGCGTGCAATTGTATGATGCTTGAAGATTTTTCTCGTGGACATAACGCATACGTGCGAGTTCGCACAAACACTTGCCAAATCGCTATCAGCTGCCTCCACATAAATCTCAGTTGGTGTCATCGGCATTCCTCCACAGAATAAGCGCTATAGAGAGTTTCACTTGAAAAATCTTTTACGACAACTGCTCTTGCAAAAGCAAGTGCAAAATCAAAGGTCTATTCTACCAAGCAACACTCCTTGCCGTCTAGATTTTTATTCTTTACAAATGCAAATTAATTCTAAATACGTACTTGAATGAAGAATTCAAAGTTCAAATAAGACTTCTAACTAATTCAAAGGGAATACTCGTTAATAATTTACAGTATATTTCGTTTACAAAATAAAAAGTGAGGGTCGATTCCATGACCGGTTTCAAGTAATATATATATATATATATATATA
>UCOK01017495.1:0-26170 GCA_900474325.1 Synergus umbraculus
GTTAAACACATTCTTCACTTCTACATTCGACACATTTGACACACTACTCGACACATTCTTCTCTTCTAACCTTCTAACGCATCTAAATGTTCTAGCAAAATCGCGAAATCACCAACCGATTCTATTAGTTTGTTAAGTAGAAAATTTACTTACTACCGAATAATTCGATATAACAACTTAGGCCCAATTGTTGTGACAAAAAAACCTGATAGCGTCGATTCCATTCTGGCACTTTTGGAGTTTTGGGTAACGCGACCGATGGCTACCGAGAACGCGACACGAATAGGTTAGTCTATTACATCTCACTGGCGTCACTAACGCCTGTTCTAAGACTAAATCCTCTCAATATTAGAGGATTATTCTGAGTCTGAGAGAAAATTGCAAAAGTAGTCATTTCGTCACCTCTATTCTTAAAAATAGAGGAAAATAATCTTATTCATAGAGAAATATGCTCATTTTTATATGAAAATATGAGAGGATTCTATGATAGGAATTTTCCTCTTAAACGAAGAAACTATTTTTTTCGGTGAGTGATGAGTTCAGCCAAAACTAAATAATCGGGACAACTATCCTCAAAGTCAATCTAAAGAAAATGGTTCCATTAAGAGAAAAGTAGTGAGTAATATTATCGTATAATAGATTGACATGATTGACACAATGTGCATATTGCGTTTATAGTACACATTTGGTGTATGTAATATTTATGTATACGAAATTAAGCGCACACTTGAGCGCGCGTGTTTCGTCTATTGAACTGAAATGACAATTTAAATTCGCACGCCATATGAATTGACCAATAATGTTAGCACACTACGCATGAAGTTAGATAAAAGGTAACACAATGAAATGCATGACTTTTTTAGAAAACGAATACGTGTATGGTGTACGTAAAAGCACACAAAAATGATCGAAAATATAAGATGGAAACTAATATCTTTGTGAAAGTGTATCTATCATTTCAAATTATGCTCATTTAAGAGAATAATGAGTTAAAATTAAAAAGACCCCTCGTTTCAATGGAATATGTTAGCATACTTTGTAGGGGCCAATAAAACATTTTTTTTCTTTTTAACTATGAACTAAAATTGGGATAATTTATTTATAATTTATTTATTTATAATTTATTGCTCAGATTGTAAGTGTATTATAGACAAAAAATTGAGGCGGTACAAAAATTTTGTCAATGTGAAAAATTTTTTTGAAAATTTCAAAAATTTTTGTTGTCACTTTCTAATTGTTAGCGTTGTTCTCGATTTTTTTTTGAACCACTGTGATACATTGTATAATATATATTTGAACCATGAGAATCGATTCAGCCATTTTTGATAAAATTGAATTTTTTGATTTTTCAAAAAAACGTTATAACTTTTGTAAACAATTTTTTTCGAAGTTGGTACTTAGGGTAAATTGGTCTTATAATGATAGAAACTTAACACCAAAATATCAGCAAGTATCTGCCAAGGCCGTCCAACCATGCTGACCCAGCTATGGCCTTTGTGAATTTTCAAACAAAATTTAAAATCCTGGGTACTTTGACAGAAAATAAATGTAAAGAAGTTGCGATTAAAATTTCAAGTCAATCGGACAGAAATTGAGCGAGATATGCTGCACACCGATTTCAACAACCAAAAATTTTTTTTTCGTTTCTTAGATTGCTACGACGCCATTTTGCTGTAAATACATAAATAAAAAATATTGTTGAGAACTTTAATATATGTGTAATAAAGCCCTAAAATTTATTTTATCCACTACACATGGAGAAAAAAATCGGATTCTTATAGTATGCTAAGCTCTTAATATAATAGCATGGAACTTTATGTAGGAAATTGGTATGAAATTCAACCAATATTGGTATGAAATTAAACACTTTTAGCATGAAATGTCTTATACTATAAAAGAACAAAATGCATGCCATTATAGATAGAGTTACATGCGTTTAAAACCGTTGTGCCACGCGAAAATAGTTGGAACTTCGCCTTGCTACGATTGTAAGAAACTCATCCTATTTGGGTATCTCTTACAAAAGAGATGTTAGACCACGCCTACCGGCACTTTATGTGAAACAAACATGAAAGCTACAGAGCGCGTGCGTTAATGCACGCTGGCGGGCTTTTCAATTTTTTTTACACAGGGTAAAAACATAAAAACGAATACAGTAAAAAAATAGTAATGTAAAAATATTAATGTTAAATTATTAATATTGATGTTAAAATAGTAATGTTATTATCATTATGGGTATAGGTTTTCATAAATTTTTTTAAAGGGCTTGGATTAAGGAGCCACAATATCTCGCTTCATCCCTGAAAATACGCTAGGTGCTAGGTTCGTTAGGTATATATGTATATATATACCCAAATAGGATGAGTTTCTTACAACCGTAGTAAGGCGAAGTTCGAGCTATTTTCGCAAGGCACAACGACTTTAAAAACATGAAATTTTGTACTTTTGAAGCATGAAGGGATCCCTGCTTAAAATGAATGGATTTTTTACCAGAATGGCAAATAATGAAGCCTGCTACAAAAGTACCATATGATTAGTACTCTTACTATTATAGGTGAATTTTTTTCTCCGTGCATACAACTCGAGAAAAAAATTTACAAAGACCTCAAGAAATTTTAAAGTATCTATTATATTTTAAGAAATTTTAAGGAACTGAAAGAGATTTTATGATAAATCCCTGGAAAATTAACATTTTTTGCAATCATATAAAAAATATATTTAGGAATATTTTTAAATCTGTTTATAGAAGCAGTTTTTATAACAGTATTCTTTGTGAGGCTAAAATACAATTATTGAAAAAAAAGTTTAAAAAAATTATCATAATCATAACTTAATTATTGGCAAAGACGCGCGCATGAAATTCCAATTCTAGAATAATACAGTTTTCTTTTTGTTTCAATGGAACCTAATTTCTTTGCAGCAAACAGCGTGTATATGACAGACATGCCACCACCATATCCTGGAATTAATGCACCCTACCAAGGTTACGCAAGTGGAGCTGGAGGACATCCTCAACACTCCCAACAGCAAGGTGCTTGGGGACAGCACCAGGGTTGGACGCCACCAGAACAAAATGGAGTCCCCGGTTGGGCTAATCCAAATTATAATAACCAGCCGATGTCTCAAGCAGGTGTGTACCCAGCCACAAATCACGGACAACCCAATATCTACGTACAAAATCCACCACCGTATTCTACCTACCCACAAACTACTCCGTATGGCCAGCTAACTTCTTCTTATTATCAACAACACGGGCCTTACAATTAACGAATTAACGTAGAATTAAAGTACTTATAACTTATAATTCAAAAGACATAAATATTACGAGTTATTATTCTATATATACTAATAAAATGAGTCGAGATATTATAGCTACAGTTATCACAGGCTTTCATATATACAACTTTTTTCGCTTACTTTGCGAATTTGTCATATTTTCACTGTTTTTCATAAAGTTGAATTATATGCAAAAGTATTGACATTGGAATTACAGATGTTTAAAATGAAATGAAAAATCAATCTTTTAACCCTTACTTGGCACACTTATGTGGAATCATGTACTTGGCACACTGTGGTTGATCTACAGCCCAGCGATAAAAATTGGTCTAAAAAATAAACTAATGAATATTTTTAATTAAAAGTTCTATCAGATCATCTTAAGAGCTTATTTTCAAAGATCATGTAGGTTATGTAGCCAAAAAATAAAATTAAGTATACGGAAATAAATGAAATATAAAAAAATTGAAAATTGACTGTTTTCAAAAAAAAAATTCATAACTCTTATTTTTTAATATTTTGAACTAAAAATTGGAGGATACACTGTCGAAAAGATACTCTGTATGAAAAACCTTAATCCTTCAGTGGTTGTCGAAACAAAGGTATTTGTGTTTGCACCCCATTCAACTTTGGACGATTGTTGCAGATAAACTAATGAGCGCATTAGAATGGTATTGTGCCACAAAGTAGTGGCACCCTTCAGCTGTCAATAGATGTCAGTACCGATCCTCCCCCTTTACATTAAGGTACTTAAAGTAAGGTAGAATGGGCCTGGGGTTGATCTTAACCCCAGGGTGCCAAGTAAGGGTTAAAGCTGAAAATATTTTTATTTGCTACTTCCATTTTTTAAATTCTTTGAATTCTTTTGAAATCCTTAGAAAAAACTTTAAAATCACGTCAAATCATTTAAGGTCATGCTCTACGCTCCGATTTGAAAATTTCTTTCGGTGCACACCATTGACAAACGCAATGATATATCGCTCTCAAATAGAATATAGGAAATAAGACAAAAAATTGAAATTAAATGAAAAAAAAATTTCATGCCTGTAAAATTTACCGACATAACATTTTTTTTCACAGTTTCTATTCAAAATAAATATAACGTAGTTTATTGTCTTATTTCCTATATTCCAAAATTTAAAAGCGTCATAATTGCGTTCGGCAATGGTGAGAATCGAAAACATTTTTACACCAGGGCGTAAAGCATGCCCTTAAGGGCAAGAATACGTACGAGACAATTTGCGTCCAAAGCATTTTTGAAAATTTTCAAAATTATATTAGTTGCGCAACTAAGTTCTCGCTGTTTTTTTTTTTTTTTTTTTTTTTTTTTTTTTTTTTTAATGAAAATGCAACTTTATTGTTGAAAAATACACTCAACTCTCGCAAGTTGGACATTCGCCTGTTGGACAATTTTCACGTTTGGCTGATTTTGCGTCCCCCCGAGCGTCCCTTGACATCCTACACTGAAGTGCCGGCGCTCGAGATGACCTTGAAGTCAGTTCCGTACAACGTAACCTGCGAAGTATAGAAATTAATGAATCTTAAGCATGTGTTCAGAGTCTACATATATACGATCCTGAGTGTTGACATAAGAGTGCTCGCTCGTTCCATTTTAATCGCTCCCGCTTGTTGGACAAATTACCTCCGAGAATGTCCAAGTTGCGAGAGTAGAGTGTCGGTAAATATGAATCATTAAGAGTATTGTTTATTGCTAGCTACAACTTTTTTCCATCTTTCTGGCAGAGCTCGAATACGTTGACGGTAGAAGTGTTCGTGTTTTGAGGCTATCCACGAATCAAGCTATTTTTTTTATGTTTTTATATGAGCGGAAGTGCTGATGTGCTAGACAATGTGCCATCGATCGAAACAAATTGTAGTCGGAAATAGAATCACAGTTCGACACAGTTTCCCAGTAAAGGTTTTGTTTGATTTCAATCGCTCATAATAAATAACACCGACCTAGTCCCATCAAATATACAGCATAACCTTCACGCCGCGGCGTGAATATTCGGCCGAACCGACGACGTAGAAGCATGACCGGGCAGTCCCCAAGATATTTTTCTTCTTGGGTTGTTATAATAAATGCTGAAGCAAGCTTTTCACGGAGAAAAATAGAAGTTAGCGGTTTAGTAACCTTTACACAAATTCAGTAAACAAAACTTTTATTATAAGACAGAGTCCAAAAATACAGAAATCATTCCTAAAAGTTTTGTTTACTGAATTTGTGTAAAGGTTAGTAAACTGCCAACTTCCATTTTTCTCCGTGTTCTTCACGCGGACAGTCGTCAACATCGAAATCACCGTCTTTGAAGTAACGGAACCAATCACGGCATGTTGTTTCGCTTAGAGCAGCATTTCTGTAAACTTTTTGGAGCTCTCGATGCCCTTCAAGGTGGGCCCACAATGCTTCCTAAGCTTTGCCTAAGTTCGTACGTTCCGTTCGTACGTTCGTCGATGCGCGTACGTTCTGACGTCACCAACTATCGCCTAGAACTCTACATGACAGATTGACAGATGAACTCTGAAAACAGTTGGTAACAACGCGTTGGTGACGTCAGAACATACGCGCATCGACAAAAGTACGAACGGAACGTACGAACTTAGGCAAAGTTTAAAGTGGCTCCACAAATGAATCTGACTATTACGTACCGGAGATTTCCGTACCCCCATTCTGTCCCCTTGCGATGCGATGTCCCTAGTACCAACCGTGACTAGAGAAGTAAAAGTTACTCAGGCGGGCTGAGCGACGAACATATTCTCCCTAGTAACTTTTACTTCTCTAGCCACGGTTGGTATTAGAGACATCGCATCGCAAGGGGGCAGAGTGGGGGTACGGAAATCGTCCGGTACGTAATAGTCCGATTCATTTGTGGAGCCACCTTTAGGAAGCATTGTGGGACCACCTTCAGATGCAGTTTTCTTCAAAGAAAATAAATAAATCAACACTTTCCGCAAATGACAATTATTTGGCCCAAAATCAGACATTTTCACCCAACCAAAAGTATATGACGCAAAAACAAAATTACTAATGTGTCAAAGCAGCTTATTTACCATATGTCTAATCTTGTTTCATGACATGTTGGGTATGTCAAAATCCACAAGTACTTACTACTGGAGCCATCTATTGACAAACAGCGAGAACTTAGTTGTGCGCTTAATATGTTTTTTAGATATCGATATTTAGAAAACAGTTTAACGAATTCCAATAAAAATTGGTAGTATTTTTGATAAAAGTCATAAAATAATATTAAGGAGACCAAACGCCAATGCGAATCGAAGGTGATGCCAAGTTTTTCAGACATAGTAAGGGGGGAGAATCCTATTCTAAAAAAGACATGCATTACAGACAACTTCATAGCGTTACCTTTACATGCATTTCATGCATACACACTGGTTACACATGAAGTGAGCGTCAAGTTGTGAGTATTCTCGACTTGGCACGAGGATTTAGATTTTCATTTCACTTTCTATAAACGAAACACGCGCGCTCACGCGCGCTCAAGCGCGCGCTTTGTCTCCTGTAAGCTAAATGTTAAAGGTGATCGTCCCGTTTTTATTAGAATATCTGCAAGAGCTGTATGTTGTTGAGTTTTTGGCGCTAAGTTTAAATAATGACATTATATTATTGATATTATACAGGGTGTTTCTCGAGTTCTCTGCCAGCGTGAAACTACAAATACTAGAGCAAAAATGATGTCGAAAACTCCCATAAAAAATGTTGAAAAATGCATAGTTTTCAAACTACAGAGCAACGAAGTTGACCAATCAAAAGTACAATAATACACTCATGTCCCGACCGAGGGCACTCCGATCGAGGGCACTTTTCACGCTTGGCTGATTCTACGTCCCCCCAAGCGTCCCTCGACAGCCTACACTGAAGTGCCGGCGGTCGAAGTGACCTTGAAGTCAGCCCCATACTTCGTAGCCTGCGTAATATAGGAATTAATGAATCTTAAGCACGTGTTCAGAGTCTACATATATACGATCCTGAGTGGTGACGTCAGAGTGCTTGCTCGAGCTATTTTAATCCCATCCGATCGAGGGCACTCGACCCCCGAGCGGTGCCGTCGATCGGGAGATGAGTGTAGTTCTCACACATTCTCGCAGTGGGTAACGAATACTAGATGGTCCAAATCGTGCTTCTAATTGGTCAACTTTGTTGCTCCGTAGTTTGAAAACTACACATTTTTCAACATGTTGTTATGGGAGTTTTCGATTAATTTTTTGCTCTAGTATTTATAGTTTCACGATGGCAGAGAACTCGAGAAACACCCTGTATATTGATATTGTTTGATATTCTAAACTTTGTCATGATTCAAACTTAGCGCCAAAAACTCAACAACATACAGTTCTCGCAGATATTCCACTAAAAACGGGACGACCATCTTTTACATCAAGAAGGCACCTTTTTATTTTTTTTTTATAGTTAAGATTTAAAAATATCTTATAGTTTCACCTTTCCTTTGAAAAAAAATTGATGGTGTCTCTTCTAGATCCTGAGATGTCGTCATTTTAGTGGAATCGTGCGCGGTCACCGCGCATCGTGCTGCTTTTTCAGTGTCGCGGCGTAGTATAAAATCATATTTGCTCTTTTAAGTGAATTCCCCCTAGCCTCTCATTGTTAACATTCTCCTTCAAGAAATTTCTCTATTTCGAATTCAAAGGATTCCGTAGAAGCAGAGTATTCTCTCTTACAGATGTTTAGTCGGAAGTTATAGAATTTTCTCTATCACCTTCGAATTTTCCGTAAATGCCGGAGTTATGCATAAATTAAAGTATTTCCGGCGTGAAATTTAATCTCCCGCGCAGCCATATTGTCTGCTGTAACATTCTCTATAGATGTCAAAACTTTATCATTTTCCAATGGTGCTTGAAGTTTGGTCCCAAAATAGGATTTTTACATAATCTATTACGAAATTCTCAAGTACAGATATTTAGTTGGAAGGTATAGAATTTTCTCTATCACCTTTCGAATTTTCCGTAAATGCCAGAGTCAGTGTCTCCAGATCGTGGGATTTTTCGGCCCCCACTCTACGACCCACGAGCTCATGCTTTCTCTCTCTAGCAACAGTCACGAACCTATTGATCGAGAAAGATAGCATGAACTCGTGGGTCGTAGAGTGGGGGCCAAAAAATCCCACGATCTGGAGACACTGGCCAGAGTTATGCATAAATTATAATATTCCGGGCGTAAAATTTAATCTCCCGCGCAGCCATATTGTCTGCTGTTATGGATGTGAAAACTTTATAATTTTCCGATTGTTATTGAGGTTTGGACATAAAATACGGATTTTTACGTAATCTATTACGAAATTCTTTCTTACAAATGCTTAGTTGGGAGTTATAGAATTTTCTGTATCACCTTCGAGTTTTCTGTAAGTGCCGGAGTTATGCATGAATTATAATAATACCTGCCTGCAATTTCAATTTATCTGTCATCTCCGCTACAGCCATATTGTCTACACCAATCAGATACCTCGATACATTAAGAAACGCCCATTGGTGCAACCACACAAATTTTAAAGTTTGTTTATGCAATGCCCTTAAGCGTTTTTAAAGCAACTCTTTAAGCTCCAAGTTTTTTATTATTTATTGTTTATTATTTTATTAAATAACATTTATTTAAAACAATAACATCCTATATAAGAAGTCTCTATTCGAAAATTTTCGAATTATATTGCAAGTTATCGCAAATTTATGAATGTGTAGCTAATATGTGTGTGTAGCAGCCATATTCATTCGGTGTCTTATTTACTTGTTTTTGATAGAAGCGTTACCAAAGTCCAAGAACACTCTAATAAGGGCACTCAATTCCGGTGGAGGGGGTTAGGCAGTCGTGTGCCTAAAAATGTATCAGACGGTCGGGTATAATTGTGCCATGTCACTATTTATTTTTCGCTCTGCACACCACAGACACACACAGGCAATTTTTGTCAAATTGGCTGTGTGTGTCTGTGATGCACAGAGCGAAAACAAACACGGAATGGCGAAGCTATACCCGACCGTTTAATACATATTTGGGCTCACCCTCTCCATTGGAATTGATTGTCAAATTGGAATTTTTGCCAAAGTCGTTACTCTCGCCTTACCAATATTTCAAACTCGAACACCGATTTCGTAACACTCTGTGTTTTGTTTAGTTTAGTTAGCCCAACGTCAAAACAGATCGCCGATTGGTTTATCTGAAAAAAAAGAAGCGTACAACGTGACATACGTAATAGACGAATAGCTGAAAACGGTTTTTATGAAGTAGAAGTATAAAAGCTAATTAGTGGCTACTATGTTTGGGAAATCACCCTTCTTTAGAAATCCATAAATGACAGATGCCCTGTCCGTTGCGTTTGAACACCTGAGGCAGGTAAAAAATTAAAAAATTGAAGTGAGAGTATAAAAGTCAATTTTCATCTAGGATCAAATATTGATGTCCCAAGCTTATTATTATTCAATCGACAGACCGATAATACGTTGCTAACACACTGACAGATACGATAATTGTTGATTAAAAAACCTCGATTTTGAAGTGAGAGTATAAAGTCTGTCGTTTCTATGATACATAGAGAATAGCATTCGCATGTAGTGTTCGTAAAACGACAGACCGAAATTCAGTTGCTAATACTTTGAAAATAATTTTTGAAAATGCATAATCTTCATCCAAAGCGTGGACTTGAGCTGGGTACTGAGGAGCGAGAGAACGGCAGCGTAAGGAGAATAGAATGAGTGGAGAGTGTAACGTGCAATGGCCAGTGCTGTCAACGTTCGAGTTCCACTATGATGGTCCAAAGATTCCAGAGAGTTTAAAATACGATAACATAAGAATAAATTTAAAAATATTAAATTTTATAAATTTCATGACGCACGAGAGAAGTAGAAGTTACATTGTACTTTTTCGGTATTTACTTGCGGATGTCATTTTAGGTTCGGATAGACAGGATTGCACCATGGTGGTGCCCTCTGGTCAGGTATAGAATGGGTTTTTGGGAACGGTTTCAAGAAGAGACAGGAGAGAACCAGGGGTTGGCCAGTTTGGGTCGACGTACCCTCTGTGTCTGCTTGGTGGCCATGGTGGCGCCCTCAGTTCACGAATCAGGTAGTTCTTTTAGGTGGAAGTAGTTCTTCCAGGTCGACATTTCCCCCAGGTTGGAATCTTCCCCAGGTTAGCTCAGGATAGGTCGGTTATGAGCCGGCATATTCTTTGCTAAGTGTACGGCTGTAATGGCACCTGCCAGTCGCACACCTAGTGGGTTTCACCAGGAAAAGATGTCCAAGTTCATCCCGGTAGCTCTATTATTGTAGCGGCCGCTAGTCTAGAGACTAGCTCCGTTCACCGAGTGCCAGTTCTACTGCTTTTATGCAGTTAAAGTTACGTAATGAGTGTCTGGCGGGTGGTAGGGGTAGTCGGTCACCGAAGGATCTCGCCCCGCCCAATCTAAGTCGTCTTGTAGGTGTCAATTATGATTTTCGACAATCGATACTTGGCGGTTTTAAATTCCGTGCGCTCATTTGAATTTGGTTTCATTAATCGACATTTTATCACGAGTCTAAACTCGCAATTTTTCGAAATCGAAACTACAATAAACATTATTCATACTACAATAAACGTAGTTAATTTTGAAAACAATCTAATAGTAATTATTTTTTATAACGTAAAATAGATATAATACTTACTTAGTTTACAAAATATTATCATGTTTGAAAATAGATATCGTCAGTTATATAAAATAGTTAATGCGGCAACTTTGTTCGTACGTTAGGAGTACTTGAATTTTGTAAACTGATAAACAAAAAAAAATAATCAAAGTATAAGTGACTAGTTAAAATTAACTAGTTACTTTTTTTGGTAACGAACTTAGTTACTTTTATCAATAGATAACGAATTGGTAACTAGTTAGATTTTATCGGTAACGGTAGCGATAAAAATCGTTACTTTTGAAATATAATAGGTATCTTTTTTGCAAAAATTTTCTGAATTCAAACTATTCAAATGGTGGCAGCACTTTCAGCGACCAAGCATTGACCACCACTCGAAACGCTGATTGGTGGTAAATAGAATCAGCAAACGATAAGGAAGGTTAGAGTGAGTTATATTTGGTAATGTTAAAATATAGGTTGAAATAAGCTTTAATTATTATTTTCCTTACTATATATTTCTAATATTTCTAAAATACAAAAGTAATGAAAAAAGTAACTAAATTATAATGTAACGAGAGGTTACACACGTTTGCGTACCGCATGCACATTCTCATTATCGAATCTCATGGTGCTGTTTCATGGCAGCAGAAAACGCAAAACAGAAAGCAGAAAATCGGAAGAGTGAAAGAGACAAATACAGTCACTCCCTCTTTCACTCTTATGACTTTCTGCTTTCTGCTTTGCGTTTTCTGCTGCAATAGGAGGGCACCATCACATCTACCATCCTAGCGTCCGACCCCACTCCAAGCCGTGCGTTCACCTGTCAACTATTGCTGGCATATTCTTTAACCTTTTGAGTCCGTACGAGCCAAATCTGACACATTCATTTTGTAGAGCTCCCCACAATTTCCTGGCGGCAAAATTAGAAAGTTTCCGTGTTAGTATCTTCAATTCACGTTAGATGTATCAAAGCTAGATCTAAAAGGAGAGAATTTTCATTGAACTGGTTATAGGTACTTAACCCAAAGGGTTAAAATCACTCGAACAATGGACATTTTTCAGTTCAGCTAGGCGAGACCCACCGAGCAGATTGTTGAGCTCTCGCCTGGTGAAAACTCATGCTCTTTTCCTACCAACAGGAGCAACAATGGCAGGCAAAGCACCGGCGAAATCGCAAGGCATAAGCGCGCCTATCCTTGCCATTTCAAAAATGCTCTTCTTCGAAGAGAATTTTCAACGCTCAGGAGCACTTGTCGTTGCCAATTCTGAGTCGAGGAAATGTAAATTAATAGGAGTATCTACCATATACTTGACATTTCTCGCATCTAAACGTATCTTTTGCGTTCTCTCTAATATTTAACGGTGTATGATTTCTACAATCAATAGGAGCATTTATGATTGTAAAAATCTAGAATAAATATTAATAAATAGGAGCATTTATTATTAATATTTAGCACCCGAGAATAATTCTTCTCCGTAACAATTTTCCATAATCAATAGGAACACTGATGGTTACGAAAAAGTCAAAAACTAAATAACAATAAATAGGTGTTACGTGCAAGCCCACAAGAAAATATTTTTTTGAATCCATCAATTTTTAATGAACTTCTTTTTTTGTAATTTTCACCTGCGAAACTAAGGCGACAAATTTCGCAAGTGAAGAAGCTAATTCCTAAGGTTAACGACAACTAAAACATTTCTTGATGGAATTGAAAGCGGTAATCCGAGCTGCCGACTCGACACCTCGGCAATACAATAAATGAGCAAACCTCGAAGCATGGAATGAATTTCAAAAACAAAAGTTATTATTTAAAATTTTATTAATTTATCGAGAAAGTCAATTAATAGTAAGACTCTGATAATATAGGAAAATAATGTAGAATAGCAGGAATGAAACGAATGATTAGAAGATGAAAGAAAAGAACCACAACTCTCATTCCGCTCGAGCACATACGGCATGGTACAAGTCGCATATAATTCTCTCGACTACAAGAGGCGGGCATATAAGATTATCAAGTTACAACCCATGATGGCTGCTCGAAAGTGCGTTATCAGCATCCCCCTGTATCCCTTTAGTTCTTTCCTTCCGTAATCAGATTTATCCTTCCGCATTCCTTTTTCCTTCAGACACTGACCTACTCAGTAATCAGTTTACTATTGCTCAGCTGTTAAAATAATAGAATATTAATTAGTTATGTTCTATTTAATAAATGCTCAATTGAAATTGAGTTGAAAAATAGAACTTGAATTCTTTCCGAAACACTAATACCAGAGGATATTGCATAATGTCTCTCTGCTTACAACATTTGCACTTTGACAAAATTCCCGTTCGTTTGCACAACGAACAAAACAATTCAGAAATTCGCAAGTTTGCAAAATCCAATGCAACGGCGATCGTGGGTTCTTTGCCCTCTATCCAGTAGCCAACAAAAATTAGGATTTCTGCAATTATCAAAGATTCAACTCATAAGCATTTAGTTAGAAGTTCTTTCATCCCGATTCCTTTCGAAATACATCCTATTTTCTTTAGACCCAACTTACTAGGATATCTATTGGTTCGTTATATAGGAGCATCTATTATTGTCATTCGTCGCTGCAAATCTTTTCTGTAATAACCGATAATTTTTCACCGAAACTCTAATAATTCCTTTCAACCGCAAATATAAAGCAAAAGGAATTAATTGGCACTCAACAGGTGCAACTGTGAGGGACTAATCAAGCCGACAGATAAAATTTAGAAGGAGCATCTACAAATGTTATCTAGAAACGTGTTCCTGGTGTCATTCTCTTTCATTTTTAATTACAAAGAAATTAAAAAAAAATCAAGGTTCAGGCTATTTCCATTCAAAAGGTACTCCGCAGAGGAGTTTGTCTCTTTCTACAGAGTTGCCAGTTTGACTGCTTACACGTACTTGAAGTGAATCATTGTAACTGTGTCTAGTATTTTATTGCATCGAACAGTAGTCCGCTAAAGCGTTCACACTCCACTTACCTTAGTACCTCTTCTCGATTGTAGCGATATCTTGATGAAATCTTTCACCATGTTCATCACTAACTGATCCCATATTTTCTGGGAAGAAGTCCAAGTGAGAGTGCATCATGTGAATTTTTAGCGACATATTCACTTTCATTTCCTGAAAGTTTTCCAACATCTTATCGATTAAGTATTTGTAGTTTCTGGATTTTCTGTTTCCTAAGAAATTGTTAATAACAGCTTTCACTGAAAACCATGTTCGTTTCTCAAGTTCAGTCAAGCTCTTTTCGAAATCACAGTCCAGCATCAGTTGTCGGATTTGTGGTCCATCAAAAACCTCCCTAATTTTCGCTTCACTAAGCTAAAGGAATTTCATTTGCAAAAAAAGAAAACCTGTTTCTCCGTTCTTATGCAACGCTTTGATGTAATTTTTCACGATCCCGAGCTTTATATATGTAATCCTGATAGAAATATCTTTTAGGGATCAACCAATGGTTTTTGAAAAACGTTCATCTTTCCAGGTTCTAACTTCTGTTGCGCTGGCCAAACTTTAAGGTTGTAATGTTGGTCTCGTGCTCTGCTGTCCCAGTTGCATAGAAAGCAAGAATAGTTTGTATAACCTGATTGCAATCCGAGGAGGATTCCTATTACTTTGAAATCATTACAAATAAACCATTTATGTAGTTCGTAATCTATTTTGCCAAGTAAAAGTTTCATGATGTCATAGGACTCTTTCATATTAGTGGCAAGAGTACATCTTTCAAACTGTATTTGTTTGAATCAATGAATAAACGCCAATTCTCTGGTTGGTGTTCATGACGAATGGTCTTCATTAGTCCATGTACATCGTTACAATAAATGAGACTATCTTAACTAGAAAAAATGGAGTTAAACCTTTCTCTCGATTTCGTGAATGAGAGACTTTTACATAGCATTTAAGCAAATTTTTTTCCTTGAGTCTAGAGCCCAATATTTCAGCCTCAATTTTAGATAAATTTAGGTCTCTTATCAAATCATTTAGTTCTTTATTTAATCGTTATTTTGGTCATAAATATCGAGAACAGATCGAAAAACGCAAAACAAAGTAAACATGTCGAACTCAAGGTCAAAATTTATGCGATAACGGCATATGTGTAGAATACCATATCAAAATTTCAGCCCGATTGGTCCAATAGTTTTTTCTGAATCATGTACGCCAGTTTTTAAAATGGGTAACTTCCGGTAGCCATACCAACCAGATTTATTATTAAAAAAAATATATGTAATAGTGTTTTATATCTATAATGATATGTGAAAAGTTAGGATCTGTAATATAAATTTTAATTTGATAAATAAATTATTCAAAGAAAGGTGAAAACTTTGGTACTAACTCCTTAACACTGAGAAAATAAAAAACGTTGTGAATATTGTCAAATTTGCAGCTATTGAAGATTTTGATGCAATAAAATACTAGACACTGCACAATCATTCGCTTCAAGTATGTGTAAGCCGTCAAACTGGCAGCTCTGTAGAAAGAGACAACTTCTCTGTGGAGTATCTTTTGAACGGAAATAGCCTGAACCTTGATTTTTTTAAATTTCTTTGTAATTAAAAATGAAAGAGAATGGCACCAGGAACACCCAAAAAAAAATTTTTAAGCAAGATATTTAGTTTTTTATAAAACCACTTTTTTCGCGTTTTTTCTCAGTTTTTTCCGATTATCTCGGCAACCGTACAAGATATCAAAAAAACAAGCCCACCTTTGGTTTCGGCATTAAAAAAACGCATTGAAATCATATATTGTTTTTTATTGAAAACATTTTTTACAACCTTTTACCACATGATTTGCGATTTAAAAAAAAAATTTTGATCAAAAAATTTTCAAAAAAATGACGTGCTGGAGAGAAATAGAGGCCAGATTCGGATTCAATATAAAAAACTGCTCTGGAAATGACATATCTCATTCTATGAGCATATAGGTCACATTTTATTGCTCAGTGTTACAATTGCTTTCCTATCAGTCCACTCTTCATTCCGTACCGTAAATTCCATAGAAGTGGGGATGTGATAGTGAAACGTCGATAATTGTAATCCGTCAAATCGTGATGTGAAAACAAGAAAGGAAGAAATTACAATGATTAGTTTGAGAATACGAAAGAAATATATTGTTACATAACTCAGTTTACGTATACTAAATTTTATATAAATCGAATGAAATCTTAGCTGAAGAAGCTTCTAACTTGGCTTTAATTATGATTAAATTATCAAACATCTCAATATTGATTTCAAAGTACTCTCAGATTACTTTAAATTAAAGAGAACATACGTCTTAAATGCAAGAGTATACTAAAATGGCGCTAAGCCATGCATGGGCGTTGAACACATAACTCGAAATTACACAAATGCGTATCTATGTTCAGCTCTAAACAAATTTCTAAATAGGAAAAAGTCGCTAACACCTAGTACCTCGTTATCCTGAAGCTCCAAAAAGATTGCCCCAAACCTGTCACCCCGATCACAAATGATATGTGCATAGTTTGTGAAACTTACGTCCAGGCACATATATCGAATCAGCCGTGCATTACCTTTATATAGATGAAGGTACTCCAAGATGCAAACAGCGTTTCGTGTTATTACAAAAATTCACACTTTTCTTCTTTTGTAGCGAACCCTTTTGTCCTCAAAAGATCTATGTGACGGATTTCTCTTTCTCTTTTGCGTCTTCATCTCGGTGTCCCTCTTAAGCATCCAACAAAAATCTGTCATTATGCTTACATCCCACCTTCTTTGATACCGAAATTCCATTTCCTTAATATCTTGATGAAAACGTTCACCCTGTTCTTCACTGTAGTCTCGAAGATTTTCTGGGAAGTAATCGAGATGAGAGTGTAGAAAATGTAATTTCAAATTCATCAAACAACCCAACTTCTTGAAGTTTTCCAATAAATCTTGAACTAAATTTTCGTAATCATCACTTTTCTGATTTCCTAAGAAATTCTCTGAGACTTTTTGAAAACCGGTCCATGCATCGATTTCATCACGATTCATTTTTGTGACAAATTTGTCATCTCTGAACAAAGTGCAAATTTGCGGACCATCAAAGATACCTTCTTTTAGTTTGGCATCGCTTATGCCCGGATACTTCTGCCCTAAGTATCCAAAATAGTCACCATTCTTGTCCAGAGCTTTGACGAACTGCTTCATGAGACCAAGTTTGATATGAAGGGGTGGAAGGAAAATGTTTGATGGATCTACTAAAGGTTCGCGGATGATGTTTATGGTCCATGGATGGAATTCTGTTCTTCTTGGCCACTCTTTTCGTATATAGTGATTCTTTCTGTCTCTACTATCCCAGAGACATAAGAAACAGGGATTTTTTGTAAAGACTGATTGTTGTCCCAGAATCAGATTTGCAATTTTAAGTTCGCCACAGACTTTCCATTGGTGTTCTGAATAATTAATTTTTTCCAAGACTATTGCCAAATTCTCGTACGTTTCCTTCAACGTTGTTGAATGAGCTATCGGGATAGGTGCAAAAGAGTTTCCATTGTGCAGAAGGACAGATTTCAGGCTCCGTTTTGAAGAGTCGATGAACAGTCTCCACTCTTCAGCCTTATAAATATTAGGTTTCAATTCATTCATCGACCCTCTCACATCTGTACAAAATGTTAGCGAATTTTCTCCATCTTTGTGAAAGAATTCCCGAAACTTCTCTTCCTTGTTCCGATAAACACCAGCTTTAGACCCGGCTCTCTCTCCTCGAGTGTGACTGACCAGTCCATTTCTACTGGTTCTTCGACTACAGCTTCAATTTCGGAAGTAGTCGGCTTTTTGACTGAAGTTACGTTAACACAAGATGGTAGATTTACTACTAATGTTAAAGCCAAACGTATTCGTCATACAGATATAGCAGTCTACTTGACATGATGGTTCGGACCATATCATGGGCTGTTGAAATAACAGCTGTTTCCGGTCTTGATTTTTGTCCCATTTTAGTAACATTATTCTGCAGGAATGACATATTATGTGGAGTACCCAGTCTAATTCTTGGTTGACAACCTTTAGCTCAAAGCATGCTTCGTAAATATTTATATACTTAGCAGATAAGCTTCTTCGATATTTCGGTACTTCAAATTTACTACAAACGTAACATAAACTATCAGATTTTCTGTTGCACCTATGAGAAGTAGAGTCTCTACTTGTAGTATTATACTCTACAGAAGCCAAGTTTTCCACCAATGTAGAGCTGTGGTCGCATGATGACGAAGATTGTGGGCCCGCTTGCTTACCCTGACCAACCGCCGATACTGGGCATCCGAAACCATTGTAGGAGTATTTTCTCGAGTATCGGCCATGACGACATCATGCCATCGTCATCACGTGGATGTGTCCTGGGTTTCGACTCTCGAAAAGTTTAGGTGTGGTAAAAGAGATCTGATTACTGCTGTATTTGAAGTAAATTTTCAAATCATTCAAAATTGAAAGAAGTTATCTAACAAGTTGATGACAATTTACGAAAAATTCTTCGATTCACAGACAGAAAATTGAAAATATACGAGATGCCTCACATTACTTGTAGATATTACAAAAAACAAAGCTCCCCCATAAAAAAAAACCCAAAAACCCACAAAAACCCCCAAAAATCCCCAAAAAACCCCAATAAAACGACATTTTTTATAAATCTAAAATAACTGTATGAGCTGAGATACATGTGGCCACTTTCTTTACGACGAGTACATTCGTCTTAAAAATACCTAATAAATATAGTATCTTGTATGCTCTGATGAGGATCGTCACAGTAACGAATATGTTTGGCTTTAATATCTTTTTTGCCACACCTAAATTTTTCGAGTGTCGGAACCCAGGACACCTCCAGGGTGAACATTTTCATCAAGATATTAAGGAAATGGAATTTCGGTATCAAAGAAGGTGGGATGTAAGCATAATGACAGATTTTTGTTGGATGCTTAAGAGGGACACCGAGATGAAGACGCAAAAGAGAAAGAGAAATCCGTCACATAGATCTTTTGAGGACAAAAGGGTTCGCTACAAAAGAAGAAAAGTGTGAATTTTTGTAATAACACGAAACGCTGTTTGCATCTTGGAGTACCTTCATCTATATAAAGGTAATGCACGGCTGATTCGATATATGTGCCTGGACGTAAGTTTCACAAACTATGCACATATCATTTGTGATCGGGGTGACAGGTTTGGGGCAATTCTGAGACCGTATCCAGATAGAAAGACCCTCAAAATCATAGAAATACTAGTTATCGCCTTTCAAACGACTTGATTGACCTCAACTAGGCCTTCAAATCTCCTTGACCCTGACGTGCTGCGGTCTAATGGACATCGAATTTAGACTCAGCGACCTTCAAAACGTATGAAAACTGTAGTCAAATTTCACGAAGACACATTTTCGTATTTTTGCAATCGTCATTCGAACTATCAAGTTACTAAATTAAATTGTCCTAGAAATGACCTTTAGGATCATCATAAAAATAAAAGTGAATACCATATCTGGACGTAAAATTTCCCGCTCTTTCAAAACTTGCCGTCAAAAATTAACTTTTTTCACATTTTGAAAAGTTGACCTTGAATTGACCTTGATGCAGACATGATGGAATCAAACGGATTCCAGATTCGGATCCAGCGTCCGTTAAAACCATAGAAATGATAGTAACTAAGTAATGTAAAGAATTTTTCGGAAGTATTTTATGCAAAGAGTAGTTCTGTTTTTAAATCAATGAAAACTGGCACGGGCAGGCGAGAGAAATCTTACTTTACAACAATTAGCAAAAAATTAACAATTACAGTAAATTTTTATGTAGGAGAAAAATTTACCAAAACTTATACGATAAAAACGGTAACGGCACATCAGTAGCTGTGACATATATTGCCTAACGCTCTAGAAATCAAAACTTTATCATTTTCCGATGATTTTGTTGAGATTTGGCCCCTATTTACTGCTTTTGGTGTTATCAATCCCGAAATTTTCTCTTATTCATTTATAGTTGTTAGTTATAAAATTTACCGAATCAACCGCGAATGTTTCATAAAAGCCAAGGTTGTGCATAATCATAAAATTATCGACGTGAAATTTAAAGTACTTCCTGCGCAGTCATATTGTTGTATCAATCAGCAGGGAAAAGAAAATTATTACAGAATCGCATTTTCGCACAAATATTTTCTTTTTCCTGGAAAAGTTGAACAAGTATATTTCCTTGTTGGAAGTAAAAAGATAGAAAGTCTATCTATTTGAATCTTTTTCAATCTTCAGGATTGAAACAGAAAGAAAAAACGAATCCAAATGTATCCATCCCTATCCATGCCAATCTATTTCTATCTCTTTTCTAATCTAAAACAATCTCTTTTGTTGGGAATCTCAATATTTCTATCTTTCTGTATCCTTCGTTTATCTTCGCCAATAATTTCTTATCCCCCATCTATCTACGCTAATCTTTCTTTATTATCCGCCTATCGACACTAATCCGTTTCTATGCCTTGAATTCTTACTTATCTCTTTTACACGCTTATCCTTTTCAATCTTTTTCTTTCTCTCATTAAGTATAGATACTACTAAGTCTATCCATTTCAATATTTATCTTACTGTCCATATCTATCTTTGTATACAGGGTGTCCCACCACCTGTACAACTACCGGTACTATGTGATAGAGTACAAAAAAAGAAACAGAAAAGTCCTTTGGCAAATTTTGATCTGGGCCTTAATTTGGGCACAGTAAAGCTTCAAAGTTGGGCATAATGAATCAACCAGGAGCGAGATTTAGCAACCATTTGTTTGTGTTTCAAGTGTTGAGATAGTGTGCCTGTTGGTGAGAAACAATTGGTTGCTAAATCTCGCTCCTGATTGGTTAATTATGCCCAACTTTGAAGATTTACTGTGCTCAAATTAAGGCCCAGATCAAAATTTGCCAGAGGACTTTTCTGTTTCCTTTTTTGTGCTCTATCACATATTACCGGTAGTTGTGTAGGTGGTGGGACACCCTGTAGTAATTTCAATCCTTTCCTGTCTCTCTTGAATTGTATTACCAAGTGTATCCTTTTCAATCACTACATTTCTATCCATGTGTATCCTAATCGAGTCATCTCAATCCTTTTCTATCCTTTTTACAATCTACTGGGAAGTCTATCCTTTTCATATCCATACCTCTACATCCACTTCTATCCACGTATAATATTTTCAATCCCTCACTATCTTTCTTGAAATATACTATCAGGTCTATCCATTTCAATCTTTACCATTCAATCCATTTCTATCCTTGTATAGTCTTTTCAATCCTTTCCTATCTCTCTTGAAGTGTATTTTAAGTGTATCCTTTTTAATCACTACATTTCTATCCGTGTCTATCCTTAATCTAATCATCTCAATCCTTCTCTATCGTTTTTTAAGTATACTATCGAGACTATCCACTTCAATATAGATTAGTGATTATACTGACAAAGAGATTAAAAGGGATAGAGATGGATAGCCGCGAAATAAATGAGATTGAAGATATAAGTTATGAATTTAACTAAGAAATTGAAAAAGATAGTTAGATAAACAAGGGATAGAGTGGGATAGAGCTCTTTTGGATGAGTGATATTGGTTTTTACAACACAACTCCTAAATCCTTCGTTATCTCAGTGGACTAAGTGTAGGACAGCGAACTCTATGCGCGTGGGTTCGCGTCTCTATAGATGCGGATTTTTCAGTGTTAAATGTGTTAGCGGTAGGATTAAAATAATATTTATGTACAAAGTATTGGATTTAAAATATTATTATGCCTGTTAAAAATTTGATAATTAATAAGTTTAAAACTAAGGATAGAAGGAGAATGAAAATGGGAGATAGAAAGATATTCAAATTCTTTTGGAGGAGATAAACTGAAAGATAGAAAAATATAGAACAAGATAGAGCCTAGTTAAAACGATGGATACACACAAAGATTGAAAAAGAAAGCGTTTCATGGTTGCAAAGTTTACACTTTGGAGGGATAGAAAATCTCTATCCTTTTCTATCTTTTTACTTCCGACAGGGTTATAAAATAAAGTAGAAATCTGAGAGATTTTACAGTTATAACCATTTTTTTACATTTTGTTGCGCTCTACTTCAACAGACTTAATTTTCTTTAAAAAACCTGTCGTACTATTGTATAATGTATAAAATGTAATATTTTTAAGTGAAACTCATATTTTGTTTAATAGATACGAAGGCTGCTCAAGCTGCGCAAAGTGCATACTATGATCCTAACAAACCTCAATGTGCCTACGTACCACCTCCAGCATATTATGTAAGTTATTATACTCTATTCTAATCATTAATATTTATTCTTAATATAGGAATTAAAACCTAATTGCGCGTTGAAGAATTTTACAGAAATAGTTTAAAGTATTTGGTCTGCACCTGTTAAAACTGCTTTTACTATACCGACATCTTAAAATTTCAATTTTACAGTTGTGTAAATCTGAACGTATCACGATTGAAAGTTTTATGTGAAAATATAAACTGTTTGTATTATATAATTTTCTACAATAGCGTTAAATACATTCATAAAAAATTCTTCAAACGTGTGCCTGAACGAATTTTAAATGGGGGTGACAAGAGAGGTCTTATATTATTTTGGGTTTCGTTCTAAAATGCTTATGAAAAAATTTCCAAGAAAATTGCTTAAAATTTTTAAGGCCATGTAAGACTTACCCGATCCCTACCTTATCAACATTTTTTTTTTCTCTGTAACGCTACGTCTATATTTATTAAGATATCAAATTGAAAAATTCTATAATTAAAGAAAATATGCTAAGGTATGTTTATCTGGTCTCTAATTTTTGTAACAATAAAACAAATTTTCAAAGAAATCTTTTTTTTTTTAATGTCGATATTGAGGACCAGATAAACGTATCTACTTTAATGCTTTAGCTTCAACTTTAGAAATTTTCAATTTGATATCTTAATAAATGTAGACGTAGTGTTGCAGAGGAAAAATTTTGGTAAGGTAGCGATCGGGTAAGTCTTTTTTCGCTTTTTTTAACACCAATTTTTAAATTATGGGCGTTGGATAAACCGACTTGGAAACTTGTGAAAATAAAATGTTTAAATATGATTTTAAGTGCGACCCTGTGACCGTATTTATTTTAGGTTAACTATTTATGGGAGATATAGAGACTACTTACCAAATATGTTGGTCCTTTTCAGCTTTGATGAGAGAATGTATATTTTATCTGAAAATATATATTTTCTAGAAAAGAGCAAATGCAAATAGAGCAGAGTAGCAGACGAGTCCCGAGAAAGAGAAACTAAATGTCAGATGCACTCCATTATATGAATAATTTTTAGGCACAACACCGACAATAATCGAAAAAATCGTCCAACTGTCGAATTATGAATTTCATATTCTTTGAAATTCCAACAAGAAATTTGCGATTCATTTCGACACAAAACTATTATGAAAGGTTGACCGAAAAGAGAAACACAATAAGTAGAACGCGCCGTAAATATACGAAGCGGTCACTTTTTGTTCTTAGCCAAAGATCTAATTTCTAAGTGACAAAAAGTGACTGTTGCGTATATTTACGGCGCTTTCTGCTTATTGTGTTTTTCTTTTCTGTCAACCTTTCATAATCGTGTTTTGGGGATTTAGAACACAAATGACAGTTTTGTATCGAAATGAATTGCGAATTTCGTCTAGCAACTTCAAAAAATATGAAATTCAAAATTCGACTGTTGGACGGTTTCGTCCAATCTATTAGTGTCGGTGTTGTGCCTAAAAATTATTAATTAATTGAGTGTGTCTGACATTTAGTGTCTCTTTCTCGGGACTCGTCTGCTCTGCCTGCATTTGCACTGTTCCAGAAAATGAATATTTTCAGACAAAATATTCATTCTCTCATCAAAGCTAGATAGGAATTTCATTTTTGTAGGACCCAGGACTACTCAGGACCCAACATATTTGGTAAGTTTTCTCTATATCTCCCATAAATAGTTATGGCTGTTAGAGCGTTGCTAAATATGAAAATTTTCATGTACAATCAGTCAAATTCTCACCTCACGATTTACTTCAGATGACAAATTTGCAAATATACATTGTTTGAAGGGTCCTTCCATCGAGATCGGTTTTTCGATGGCAAAAGGGGGGGCTAGTGTCTCATTTTTAGAAAAAACTCATAGTTTTGTTTAAATAAAAGATTTGAGATATGAGAAGAAAGAAAAGTTCAGACAATATTTTAGAAAGAGTGAACAATACTTACAGATGTCAAAATCACTTTTTGCTTGTAAAGGAGGTATGTAAATAACTGCACTGGCGAATAGATACACACAATCGGAATTTTTTTTGGCGAATAATATTATTCCCAATTATGTGGGAAAAGGTGAAAATAATAAGTTTCACATGATTCTTCAGATGGAAAGTAGATGAGAATAATGTCTCTTTTGGTGTTTTACTGTTTTGGAGTTTGAAAGCGGAAACGTGAAAAGACTTGCACGCAAAAAGTGATTTTGACATCTGTAAGTATTGCTCACTCTTTCTAAAATATTGTCTGAACCCTTCTTTTTTCACGTATCTAAAATGTTTTATTTAAACAAAACTATGAGTTTTTGCTAAAAATGAGACACTAGCCCCTCCTTTTTGTATATTTGCAAATTTGTCATCTAAAGTAAATCGTGAAGTGGGAGATTCGAGTGATTCCATAGATTCCACGTCTATTTTGTGTTTTTTCTTTTAATTTTTTGATTCTTAATAATTCAAATGGTGGAGTCCATGTCAAGTGCACGGTGGTCGGGAAGCAAAAAAAAGTCGGTCTGAAACACCTAAGAAAAGTGAATGTGGCATGCTTTTTTTGGTACTTAGGAGTGCTCAAAAATCGTTGAGACAAAATCTTATCAGATCCTGTTCGCAAGAAAATCACTTTTTTGTTCAGTCGAAAGTACCAAAAATCGGTTTTTTAAGAATATCTCCTCAAGGATGTATTTTATCAGAAAAGTTGTTTGAGTATGATTTGTAGAGAATTATAAATTCCCTTCAAAATGGGCGATGGAACTTTAAAAAATATCCAATAGTTACCGAGATAACTTCTCAGAAATTTAATCTATGTATAATATGATTATCGGTGTTAGCAGAGGACTCAATTACCTTTAAAATGAGCACCCGGGCGTTCATAAATCTACAATAGTCACTGAGATATAGTGTCTCAAAGTTGACCCTTTTTGTCATTTTTCCCGAAAATCGTTGAAAATAAGGTTAAAAAAAAAAGTTCCTAATCTGTGTCTGAGAACAAAAGAAAACTATATAGAGCCACCTAGGCAATGCTTGTTTAGTTTTTTCATGTGGAACCAAGTTCCACAGAAAGGGTCAACTTGGAGACACTATATCTCAGTGACTATTGAACATTTTTGAACGCCCGAGTGCTCATTTTAAAGGTAATTGAGTCCTCTGCTAACACCGACAATCGTATTATACATAGATTAAATTTCTAAGAAGTTGTTACGTCCTAATGATCGCAACACATCTCCAAATTTTAATAACTTGTAAAGGAAAACGGTGGTTCTTCCTCGTTTTAGATAGGGAAAAAGGATTCTCTATACTGGGATGAGGATAACCCCTTGATTCAAATGAAAAGATTTAAGATTACAAATATTTTATTACATTATTAATACAAACGAACCTTCTCCTGAAAACTATCTTTTTAACTAAAGGAAATTGCTTTCCTTACCCAAATATGTAATTTGTATCGAAACTCTCTCTCTGGATGCCCTAGAGAATGAAACCTGGTTCCTCCTGGTCCAATCCTGATGGTGGATGTCATTCGGATGAAGGGGGGTTTTTCCGCACAGTTTTTAGAAAAAGACTTCAGAAGACTAGATCTCACTTTTGATGGTTCCACTTCAAATGGTAAAATCAGACTCACTCTTTGGGTCTAAACCCTCTGTTTTTATATCCAGTTATCCCATTAATCAAATGCTACCAAAATGGCCGCTAAGCATTGCTGGGGGAAAGTTGACTTTTATGGGGTTGAACTGCTTAGTTTATATTTCCTTCGATTTTCGATGATTCAGATTATGGATCGAACTGCGCAGTTTCCATTAATTTATGTTTCCTCCCAAATCTTGATGATTCAGATAAAGGTAGGATTTTTAGTGGTTTTAGTTAGTTGAGTCATATCTCTTCTTGGAAGGGTCGAAATTTGACAGTAATGACCATAGAGAATTGGAGTCTTTTCTTGCAAGTACAAGTGCAGGTGTTATAACAATGAGTCAGGTTTGGGTTGACATGTAGAAAATAGGTCGGCCTGATCTAGATAAGAGGTGTTCGTTCCGC